>DWEI01006278.1:0-10210 GCA_018245875.1 Mysoria ambigua | reverse complement strand
GGACGTAAACGTAACCGGTGAATCGTGGGAATGTTCTGCATTCCTCTGCCTACTCCTTCGGGGATTACAGGCGTGAACTTACGTTATGTTACATTAATACATATAATATTGTTTTATGTGCCACTTATTGATGATGTAAATAAATCCCGCCATAAATATATGTATGTAAGCACCTATAGATGCTGATAAATATTTATTTTCATTCAAGATTAATACTCTAAAATATTACCATTGAACACTATACGCAGTTTTGCGGTTTGGAGATTTTATTAATGATTAAAAAAATATATAATCCTTAAATATTCAAGCTTTTATATAATAAACTAATAACAACTAATGAAAACATGAAACTAGTAAAAAAACTCGAAGAATAAAATCATTGTCGCTCAATTTTTTTGTATAATTTTAGACGAGAATAACATTTGGAAACGGAACAATGGTGAGATACATTGAAAAGGATATTTCGAAAGCCGTTACGATGGATTCCTTCCGATGTGGGCCGAGTTGCACGGGCAGGAGTGGCGCTCTGTCTGTTCCTAAAGGTGTTCGTACAGCCCCGCCCGTAGATGTTCACAGGCGACTTTTTTTACTTTGTGTTCTTTATAACACCGTATAAAATGTATTACTGTATCATGTAATTAGCGAAATAAGGTATTTTTTAAAGTTTTATCCCAACAATTTCTACAACAACGAAATAATTAGGCGAACACTATTCAATTTCTTTATTCGTCAACCCGAAAATTGTTATATGTGTGAAATATTTTCGGTCATTACGATTAGTTAGATTGTTTTTGTTGTGAGACTATAAATAATTTATTTATTTATATTCGCAGTAATAGATGTTCGTTGGCGTGAGGTAACACCACAAATGATAATAGAAAAAAAAACTACGAATTAAAACAATATGACGTTGCGTTTGAATATAGCTAAATACGAGATTTCCAGTTACATTGAGGGTACTGAAGAACTAATAATATTATGATACTATACTAATAAAGTCGATATTGTAGATGGTGTGTTTATTTATTTATCGCCCCTTCAACCTTTTACCGTTCGCCGATAATCTTCTCTCAGTATAGCAGAGTTAAGATCATAGCCTGCCGCGGTGTACGGGTGGGCAGACTATACACGCCTTAAAGGACAATTTGTTTCGTGAACACTAAGGTGCGCAGGTTTCCTCGCGATGTTTACCTTCACCGGTATAGCAAGTGAAATATAAGTGTATATAAGTGTATATCTCATAACGCATATTTTTGTAAAGCGGATAAAAGCTAAGAGAAGCGCGCTAAGATTTGAACTCTGGACCCTCGGAGTGAGAGCGTCCCTGAAAAACCCTATCACTATCACTGCTTAGTTATTAGTTTTAGTTATTAGTTATCATTATATTAGTAAGGAGACGTAAATGTAAATTCGTAATTCGTAGACTAAATCTGTATTTACGTAGAAACTTTACAGGTAGCGATATTGTTATATTTATATTTATTGATAAAGAATGATATTACAGGAAATTATGAGAGAGAAAGAGAAATAGAGATAAATTGGCCATACCGCGCTTTCGCTTAAGTAAGGTGTCTCATTCTTTTATGGGGAACTATATTCGCTTCTACATCAAAATACCAAGAGAGATTGTTAATCTACCCCATAAAAAGTTTAAAGCCACAATTAAAACAATTCTTTGTAAAAAAGTATATTACAAGGTTAATGATTACTTAAATGATAAATACGTTTGGTATCATGTAACTCCAGCTCCTCAATAAATTAGCTCATATTTTAAAATTATACTACATATATGTATGTATTTATATTAAAAGATGCAGAAGCACACCTATGGAGTTTTTCTTCTCCATAGCGATAGCATTTTCCGAAGCGGTGGTAGTTTCATTTTGACGTACAAAAAGTGTTCTTAGGAGCCAATTTTGAATAAAAGGGCTTTGAATTTGAATTTATTTGTTTCCCAATTAACATATAATTGAACCAACTTAAACATGTGCTAAGTACAAGTTTATTGTAAGTACAAGATTGTCACAATAAATGAGCTAATACTTTCCTCATAAACCACTTGACAATGGATTGAAAAGTAAAATAATGTTTGCACAATATTTTACATGACAAGTAATAAACATACTTAATTAAGATTGAAATTACCGTGTTGATTGATTATGGTACGGTAAATTGTTATAATTCCTTGGCACTGCTAAATACGTGTAAAATGCCCAGTTAGTCGGTAGCTTTATCACCTGCCTAAGGGCCTGTCATGGGTCGATAACTTTTTGATTAATAGCCCTTTGTCCGGTACACGCTTCCACCATTATCTCCTCGTTAATGCCGCGGAAGGGTCTCAATAATATCAAGATCCAAGATAAGTTCGGTCAATGATATTCCATTAAATCGAAGTCAGTACGCACGTACGTAAGTACAGAATTTTGTTATTAATACATGAATGTAAGGTTAACGTTAATAAAACTGTCAAATTTATGAACAAATATTTATACAATATATATAAATATACACCGAATTATTTATATTTATACCAAAATTACAGTATATAAAAAGTGATATACAATATTTAAGTAACTTACCTTTAGTATTCCTAAGCTGAGCTGTTGAAATCTTTGGAAATAAAAGGAAAATTGTTTTTGTTTATAAGTTATTTTATAACAAGGTAAAAACGCGATAAAAGACCGTTTTTTATGTTGATATTTTTGATATTTTGCATTATTTATATGTATATGTAATGTATAAGATATAATAGTTTTATGTACCCAGCCAGCGGAGATAAAATGAACGTCCGGTCGAAGGCGAGCCAACTCAATATGACTCCACTTATAGCTATGATTTAAGGATTCCTTTCATCAACAATATAAAGATTTAGAAGTACTTAGAGTATATGATGTCGTTGTGGAAGATACCTTAATTGCGTATGTAGGATCACGACGTTGTAAACGGAGGGAGCAGTATTTGTGCCCAAGGGTTGGCATTTTATAAGTTGTTTAAACATAAGTAAAACACCTTAGTGAAACAAAAACAAAAAGCGATTAAAACTTTCAAGGAGAAGACTTCGAGTACGCTTATTGAACTTTCAATGACATTGAAATAAAATATCAAGGGACTAAGGAAATAAAAGAGGCGAACTCGGAAATGACAAACTTCAAAGTCCAATAGCAAAAATTTCATTATTGGAAAAGAAATATTCACGGACAGCGAATCTTAGGGCGAGTGCAGATTTGATCAGGAATTACCTGTGTTCTACCAACAACGAGGAACAATTAAAGTCACTGGAAACTACCACCGCTTACCGCGCTTACCTACTATGCTAACATCTAATGAAACTGTACGAATATGAACAATAATGTTACATACCTATCATTAGTTATTTATAAAAATAATTACTATTAATATCTAGGGGATCGCACAGCTACCTACAATGGTCGTATCCCCGGTCAGCAGTGTAGGCGTTGCATGAAACGATGCTCTGCGATCCGCAACCCTCGTATCTAGTATGAGGGTTATGGACATAACCCCGCAGGGTAGGCGTATGTCCAACAGTGGGCTGGAATATGCTGATGATGATAATAAGACTATCATTTAATTTAATTTGATACCAAGACCGTAGGAGTGGAACTATCTCGAAGAAACATATAGCTACAAATGCTAATATTTTAACAGTATTATAAGAGAGCCATTTTAAGAGACACTAGCTTATCTCTGTATGTCTTACTAGAACAAAATATTCTCAACGGATTGATAATCTCGTTCGGATGTTTTCTATCTGTGGAAATGTAGGTTTCAAAACATTTTTCAGCGCAGTGAATTTCTCCGTTTGAAATTCATTCAATCGGACTGAGGTGGCTATTCAGAAACTATAAAATTATTTTGAAATTCGAATGTTTCATACGCTGAATACTGAAGTGTCTATACACTTAATATTACTAAAGTTGCTCGCATATACATATGTAAAAATTTCATGGATATAATACACGATTCTCAATAACATGTAAACATGACATAGAATAACATAAAAAGCAAATGATTGATAATCTTTGACACTACATAATATACCACATACCCTTACAATTGGGGGTGCACTAAAGGAGCCTCCCCGAGCGGTATTATGTCTGTACAAGTATGAAAATATACTGCCCCACGCACCCTTGACATTGCGACAAATCCTGTCACCACGATAGCTGGTCACTTATGATAAGCTATCGACTCGATGAAGAAGAAGACTGAAAATTTTCCTATTATCGTTTTATTTCCTATTCGAGCTATTAACGATAATATTTCCTATTATCGTTAATAGCTCGTGATTACTTGACGAATTTTCTCCAATGAATATAAAGTTCAGCACATTCTGGGACTAAACAGGATACATTTATTTTTAGCCGATAAAAATCCTAAATAGTTTCAGTTAGAAATACTTCGTAGTTGATTGAGTCAGACAAGGCGATTTCGTAATTGCCGAGTGTGAAACCATAGCTGTACAATTAGATCAGAGTGAAAGCTTGGTAGTAATAGTAAGGCGAGCGTGAACTGTTGACCAGTCGAACGTACTTATAATAAATTAGTTAGCGAACAAACTTTGAGTTCTGCAGCGAGTATTATAACTATTTAGAGCCCTGACAGACATTGTAGGGATACAATTGACTGGTTCGTCAATTGAGTTGATGCAAGCGCGGCAGTTGATCAAATTATCCCCTTGAAGTAGCTAATACCTGGTTTTCTAAATTGAAATTACCAGCAGTAGGTGCCCAGTGTTGGCAATAGACTCAATGTCTATTCCATGACAAGACGTATAAAGGAACTGCTGGGAAATAGTGTAGCACTCCATTCTGCCCAGCTTTTTCGGGGAAACGGGCGTGATGGTATGTTGGTACATATTTTGTAGAGGATACCACACCTATGATAGAGGTACATGATATATCTTAGTTTACAATTTAATAATTTAGCTTGGAAATTACTTCGGATTGATTAAGGTTTTGACATATATCAGAAGTTTCAAACACCGCCATCTACAAAGTTATTATGAGAGGACTATTTTGTATGAAGGGATTTTTAGGAATTAATTAATACACATGAAATATAACAACATAAAATTTAAATTTTCGAATGGTTCATCTTTGAAAAGTGATACATCGAACCGTTTTGCGTTACTATATCGCTAGCTTCTCGCAACGAACAATTACTTACGCTTGTCGTAGGTACTTTGGGAAGGCTCTGACCTGTACTTCGTACGTAAATTTTATTGAAGGGCATACAACACAACGGTCTGTCCCGCACAAAGGTGGTTCCGTACGATTTAGCAAAGCTCTTCGCTGTGTTGCCTAATTGAAAGCGCTTTGAATTTTTTTTGAGGCTTTCAATTTTACAACTTCCATAACAAAGTAAGCAAGCAAAGTTTAGAAATTGCTCTAAATTATAACACTGCGGGTTGAAAGATTTATTAAATATATTTGTTAGAGATATTATAACCTGTTCGAAATTTGAAAACTCAACAAGCAATATGTTATTGATTTGATTATATCACAAATTAGTGTTAATTGGGAGAAGTATCTTGTTTAGTGTACTAAAATGTATACCAAGCGTTCGATAAAATATACTTTCGACAGGGTATATTTATAAAAACTTGGAAACTAAACTTATCGTCTATTTACTTACAATTTATCATTAAAATTCCTTTTATCCTTCCACCGGGATAGGGGAGTTTACGCGCCATCTGTGTTTTCTAGAATATTTTATTTGGTTACTCGTAAATCCTAAGTGATTTCCACGCTTCTTTTGTTAAGAGATTTTTTCATATTTATTCAGGATTTCAATCAGGAAAATTCCGGAATGGTATATGCCAAAATACTATTCTATCAGATATTCTCTTGTAATGATTAAATTTGGATGCTGTGCTTTCTTAGAAGAAGCTTATCTTGTTATATGAAAAACTTTCGATATTTTATCAATCAGAACACTGTCAAGAATTCCTTTAACATCCTTTTGGGTCGGGGATAAATATTAACATAAAATGTACATGTTGATTTATGTAATGTATTAAATGCCTAAATCATTTAAAACGGGAATCATCTTAGTGATGTAAAATAACTCATTTTGTAAATCTCTTATGAATAGAATCTCTTAGAATAAATTGTATCATCTCTTTACGAATTCCCGGAATCAGTTGCACATTATTCCGATCACGTCTACATTATTCGCTGTGCAGCGTTATGGAATTTGAGGCAATCCGCGAACGATAGACGCTGGCGCCTACAGTGAGTCCCATTGGCACGTACTATCGTGTACGTATTTACGTATTCAAATAGATAGCTCGCAAGAGATTCCATATCAGAGGTACATTTGTAATCATAATACACATGAACGTACATAACCTACCAAAATAAGTGATAACACAGATAACTTGTTCATCAATATATTCTTACAAAAAATATATCATGTTGCCAATAAATCCCGAAGAGATAGGCAGAGGAGTGTATTACGGTCCCACGTTTCACCAGTAACATTTACGTCCCATTATCGAATAGAGAGTGAGCTAATTGCCATAGGCATACGCACTTATTCATTTATATTTTGTGCAAGGACACAACAAATATCCGTTTTCATCGCAGAAATATCTGTTCGAAATATAATCATAATCTCTGAATAGCGGTCAAGAAAGAGATTGACTACTGAACCAAAGCACCAGCCCAATGATAGATATATGTAGCTTATTTTAACAAGATTCATACGCTATGATTTAATTCTTTTCATAACGATATCGGAATTGAAATCTAGATAGCAAAGGATAATAAATATTTGGATCACTATAACAAATAATATTTTCTTGGTATAGAGCAGATTTGTTACATTATTATTTACGACGAGTCCTGTAATGATATTCCTCCACTTGCGTCATAACGCGTTAACAAAAATATCATTGTACTAGATTACAGATGCCAAAGTTTCCTTAGGCAATTTATTTCATTAATAACGTGTTTCCATTAAAATTGTATTGGTGAAATTGATATATCAAAAAGTTTCGCCTTAATGCAATATTAAGATTATTTCATATCAAGCAGTTCGTGAATAATAGTTCAACTGTACTCTACTACTAATGCTTTTAAACAATTCTCGGACACATGAGACAAAGACACTGAACGCATTGTGAAAAGTTCGATATATTTATCGGCAATAGTGGTAAAAAGGTAGTTTCTCTTTGTGGACAAATTTTCCACGTCTATTAGCACTAGTTGGAGGGAAATCGCCCACTTTGTAGAAAATAGGAAACGAAACTGAAACTTCGCACGGAAATAATCACGGCCCGTTGAAACAGATAACAATTTCTTACTGGCATCGCAGTTTCGGCTTAGCCAAATAAACAACAAAGTATCGGATACAGAGAAAATGCCTCCTGACGACGAGATGCCTCCTGAATCGGAACTTTGGATCGCGGAGTGGACAGTTGTTGTTGCAGTTTAATTGAATTATCCGTTAGATCTCGCTGGCCGATGTCCTCCTTGACTAATAGTGACGTGTCTGTCATGCCGACGGTGTCAAGTGTTTGTCACGTTGATAATATGAAGCATTTAAGCTCAGTTACAAGCGAGTGGATTTAAATATTAAGTTACAACGAATAATATTTTAAACATTTATTGGCTTTCTTCTACGTCTCCAACGTGAAATTGAACAATTGTGCTGGCGTTAAATGGGTGCATTATTATAATTGATTATTATAATTCGAAAAGTATTTTTGGCGGCATTTTATTACCACAGTTACAAATAGCGCTATTTTACAAAATAATTAACATACGCTCTACGAAGGGAGCGTTAATACTATTGCAGGTCAAACACAAGCATTTGGATAACTACGAAAAATGTTTTTCATTTTATTAGTCGCATCCATAGCGATAACAGAAATATTTACACCAAATAAAGTTCGAAACAAAATCCTAACTTTATACCAGGCACCGTCCATGTTTGTACTAAAATTTTAAAACTGTCCAGCGCTTGAATTGTTTAGACAGAAACAACGAGCACGCTGGTTTTATTTCAGACACTTTGAAATATGAGGTTATTTTTCGTCCAAACACCTAAGGCGCCATTGTTTTTGTAATATGACATTTTCTATGGAATAAAATCTATAGAATAACATCAAGCAGTGATCACATTGGCATTGAGAGGATTGCAGTACATAACCAAGTTAACGTTCCAGTATGCAATAGGGGCTGAACCTATTGGTATACTCGGGGTACAAGTCTACTTTGAGTCCCTTTTAAAAATTGCTCCCCAGAACTCGAACCGCAATTTGAACCCCGGAGTTCTCAATTAGCAGTCGAGCTTGTAACTACACGACCAACACGGCAGTCAATTTCCGAATGAGCTTGGTGAGGTTCGCCTAGAGAAATCTGTAAGCTGATGCTTGCAGAAGAATCGTCTCGAGACGAAGCGACCAGTTACTCCGCTGGCAAGCCGCTGGTAAGTAGGGCGATCAGCATGAGGCGCTGCTAATGAAAAAATTGATTTTTTTCCATGTATCAGAGAGCATGTGAAACAGTAGATCCTGGTTATCATTCCCGTTGGAAGATTTTAATGCAGCTTAAAACATCCGAGAGTGGGTTAGTAAATACGTATATTTTTTCATGATGGAAATTTTCGTCCGTCACTGTTTTCTTTAGACGTTGCATAATGAGCGAACATAAAATCAGACAATAAGATTAAAAAATATTCTTTGACCTACGAAAATCATATGGGTAACGGCGTTTGGAGTATTTGAAACACATACAGATTATCCACTGACTTCACACCAAGTCCTTTGAGAGGTAGGCAGAGGCCGTGTATTCGTACAGCCTTTGATAACACAAAAACATTACGCAGCTCCAATACCGTACGCCATTAGAAGACGTAAAAAACTATTATGAAGATACTTATTATAGCAAGATGATATTTAAAGATGCCCATCTCCTATTCCACGGTCGGTTGCATAAATAACATAACATCGTGGTTATGCACTATATTGCCTACCCTGTCGGGGAACTACAGGCGTAATATTACACTATCATATTTAGAGATGTAATGCTTAACTTCAAAACTATTAAAACGTTCTAAAAAATAAAAACAAAGTTAAAACCATCTGCATGAGAACAAAGGAATGCCACTAAGTTAGACTAAACCTCGCACGCGAGGAGTATGAAAGGGGGTGACTTTATTGTGGAACGGTTTTTATTATTCAAGATTTTAAAATGCGGAGAAATTAATGCATATAAGATTTAAAAAGTTAAAACAAAGCGCTTAAACTTTCAGTAATGTGATTCAATAAAAAGAGATCTTGAGTGTGGTATAACAATATTCTAAAATTTTTATATATTTTATTCAAATTCAAAATAGTTTATTGTGGACAGTAGGTAAAAAGATGTTACAATCATAGATCTATGCTTGGCGCTACGTCCTGCCTACATAGGCTTACAATATCTAATTAATTAATTTAATATAATTTAAGCACAAAAGTTTAAATCAAGAAGCTAAAATTTTAACAGCCAGAAAAAATATTATAAAACACGATATTCTTAATGTCAGATATTAAAATTTCTAGTCAAGATAATTATAATTAAATTTTTATTTATGTTATTATACAATTCAACATATTCTCTATTTATTTACAATGATTTGTCATTTAAATAATCACTCAAACAGTATCTATCTATTACTCAAACTCCTTTATCTACTACTCAAATTCTTTATAACTGTATGTGCAGAAAAGTGTGATAATATTTACTTATGTAAAGATGGGGCTCAAAGTAACCCCCAAGAAGTGTTACTCGAAGTTCTGAAAATAAATAACTTACCGGTGTTAACATTATTCTGGATACTCCTATATAAAAGTTATTTTAAAACATAACTCGGTTTTTGAACAAACCGTCCCAACCGCCGGGATCAAGCTGTATGTAAACGAACGGAATAAAATCGAGAGAATGTTCTGTTGCGGTGTGAACTCTGTCAGCGTACGTGTATTTCAAAACGCGGTGAATTTATTCAAATCCCGCTGCACGCGGGGCCCCGACGCGACGCACCGAGTATCTGCATGAACTGTAACAGTGGAAAAATGTTTCTGATATTAATACGTTACGAATTACCTACGTCTCTGGTTACATCAACCTTTTATCGTTCCACTGTTGGAAAATGGGTCTCCTCTCAGAATGAGAGTGTTAAGGCCGTAGTCTGCCACGCTGGCCAA
>DWEI01006277.1:0-10211 GCA_018245875.1 Mysoria ambigua | reverse complement strand
GTGATCAAAGCTTACAGTGGAGCAAGCGGCTTTTTGGCGCCGAGCGAGAAGTAGAGCGCCAAACTCATGGATGCCCCAAGATTTTGGTTTTGGTACAGTCGTGTGGTCTGTCGTCCCTGTAATCGTGGTTTCCGTAAACACTATTATTCCATCCACCGCCGGTGTGACATCGCCCTAGCCGCACTCGGGTGCAGCCGAATGGTAACATTTCATCCTCCAAATGAACCGTTACTTACAAGTCGCTATCACCCCTAATCTTTTTGCGTTGTTATTCTCCAGGAGACAAATGTGGTGAATATTTTAAATTGGACGACTTTTCTTTATGACAAAGTCGCATTTTTATTACAATCATTCAACTCTATAACTGTAGATTTGTAACTGTTAGACTGTTAAACTTTCTTATATATAAAGATCTAGCTACTTGAAGTGATGATAGCCGTAAAGCGGCTGACGTGGGTTGAATTTGGAGGGCAGAAAACCAGCTCAGTAGCGTGCTGTTGGCAAGCCGTACCTCCAGCAGTGGAATGAAACAATTTGAGAATGATAATAATGATTAACTAAATGTCGCTAAGCTGACATAGGGATAAATGTGGTTGATAAACTTCAGTTCTGTTTATGTCCAACAGATTGATATGATTACTTCACTTTCTTCTTGCTGTCTTGCTTGATATAAGACAAAATCTAAGAAACTCTCATTGACAAGCGGCTTTAAAACAGAATGGTGTTGTTACGAGTTGTTCGACAACCTACGTACATACTTCAGTTAAACTGCATAAATAGATTTTACTGAAACGATGGGTAGTGCATGGTTGCCTCAAAACAAATTGATTTCTGTTGCATTTGCGTGCTAAAATCAAACGAGCAATCACAATGTCGGTGAACCGACGTGAGTTCCGTTGATGTTGATTAATCCACCTTCCGCGCAGTAGCCTGATTTCTTTTTAATCTAGAACATTCTTTGCAGCCCTTATAGCAATAATCTTAACTATTCTCGCCTATTCCTGAAACTAAATCTGACGTGTAAGTACTTTTAAACAACTTAAAGTAAGTATCGAAGGGCTGAACAAAGAAATGTGATGCAAAGATATTTTTTATATATATAGGTGCTACGTAAGATGCACAAACAAACCTATGGAATGTAACTTCACGCCTATAATCCCCGAATAGGTAGGCAGAGGAATGCAGAACACTCCCAGGTTTCAACAGTTATGTTTACGTCCCACTATAGAATAGTTGATGGGTCTATTACCATTCTTCGTGCACATACCCAAACTTCCGACCACTACTAGAAAATCTAAATTAGAAAAGTTTGACCCGAGAATCGAACCCAGGACCTCCCGATCTGCAGTCGCATTTACAACCACCACGATCAACGAGGCTAAATATAATTTTAAATAAATTCTTAAAGAACTAACTGGAATCCAAAACGCAACAAGCACATCGCAAACACAACAAACACAAACATGCGTATTTATTGTTCCGCGGCCCCGGGTTGGACTCGCGGCTGTAAAACAGCAATCAAAGTCGAACGCCACACCTGCGGACGGACGGCACACGCCATGCTTTTATTGAAAACTATAAAACCGCAATAAATTATCACCAAATCGAACCGCTGAGTTTCTTTGATTTTGTTTTTGCGTGGCGCTCGGAATGAAAGCGAAACGCTGTATTCAGAACATTTACATATATTGTGTTCCGTGTGAAACTCTTTTGTCGAGCGACCGATCGCGCACGTTTTGGTCTAACTTTACACACTGCTTACGATGTGTAGGTGCTATAAAAGTACTCGTATCTTAACTATAAATATATATTTTTACTTTCATAACAATTGATTGAAACGCATTTTGTCGTGTACATCTATGGGATATTATACTTGCTGCTTTACAGAAAAACTACGGTCATAACTTTAAAAAAAATCACCACCGATAGATTCCAACACCGTTTTCGTCACCTTTTTTTTCCAAGAAATGCACTTAAGTTTTATATCAACAAAAATGTGCTCAGAAATACAAGGTTCAAAAATAATTATCTACATTAAATGTATTCTTTGCTTATTTCCTTCCACCATCGGCATCGCTTACTCCAGCAATGGCACACCGTCGTCCAGAGACAGGTGGCCGTACCCACGGGACCGCCAGCGCCCCGCTAATGGACGTGACATCGATATCTCACCCTATATACTCGTACGTTTCGGTAAATTGTAGCGTTACCGTGAACTAACGACCGGTGTTCGATTTCAATTATACGTGGCACCAGCTGACTGTCATGTTACAGTTGAAGGATCTAGGGGCCGTCACCATCAACATGTACATGCACGCATGCAGAACATAACTCTCCTTGATATCTAACACACTGACAGACATTTGTCCGTTTATTGCATGTTCTTTAATTTTTCTCCTTCATTATATGTTTTCTTTTTCTTTAATGCCCAGTTCTTTCTTTCCTTCCTTCATGCTATCACTTTATCCTGTGATATCTTTTTGTCGATGCTGTTGTTACCAGAAGATTTTTATTTAAGAATATCACTGCATGAAACTTTTTAAATATAATTTTGTTTACTCAAATATGACGAGTCAAATATGTATATGTTGAGTCAAATATGACTCAAATATGAAGAGTTGAATCGCCGTTTGAGATTTTAAGCTAACCATACTGCCGTTAATCAGGTCGGACAAGTTGCAAGTGACAACCTACACATAACCCCACTCGCGGGGCCGGGTATACGTAAGGCAGCGACACTACATGACAACGGTACGAGTTAAAATTGGTACCATGCGGATATATGTGATAATGAGTACTCCAACAGTATCAGTATCTCCGCCAGAGCAAGCGAAAACACTACGATGTGTAAAGGAGTTGGCAACAAAGTATCAGATATATATCTTTTTCTGTCAGATGATGAATGTCTTTATGTCCTTTCACGGTGAAATATTAAACAAATAAGCGAAGACAACTTTCTGACTGCGTAGGTTACCCGTTCGAGGATATCTTTTCACGCACCGATTTTAACCGCCGCACTGCATTTTAACTTTTTTTTCTGTACGAGTTTGCTCAATGATATCATGGACGGAAGGGGTCTATCTCTTCTATACCGACACAATTCCTTCTAAAATAATGCTAATAATATTATGACCGATTTCGGCCATGGCGACTTATCCTCCAATTTCGTATGTTGACTGTCACGTGGCTGATGTAGTCAATCTTCTTCGAGAATATCGTCGTACACTGCGAGCATATGAGTCATGATAATTGTAGGCAAGATTAACAGGTGGACGGGATTTCAACTCATGCAGCTTGACGAGCCTTCGGAGCCTCAAAATTGTATAGTCGCCTTTTGATGAGGGTTCACTATTCAGTCCGATTGGTAACCTGCTGCTCGCAGTTAGAATTCTTCTGAAATAATGTGTGTACGAAAGCCTGAGCATCACTTTATGGAAAGAAAATGGCCCGTAGAGATAGAGTCAGTCCTAAATCTATTATCTGAGGCCATTATCCCGATCCGGCGTGATTTCCCGGAGGGGCCCCGTCCTCGGAGTTATAATTGATTCTATCCAGCTTGTTTCAAAATTATATACGGAGTGTTATAGTCGCATCGTACAAGCAACTCTATGATATGGTCGACCCGGCGACGTTACAAAATAATTTGAAAATCATTTTTTTTCTCCATACTTTGAATTGATCATTTTTGTTTCATTTTCATTTCCCCATACTCAAGTTCATCCTTACAATCAAATCTTCTATCTGTTTTCTGTTGAACACGTGTTTCCTCTTTGAATTAAAAATGTTAACTGGCCATGTACGGACTTCACACGCCTTACATGGAATATATGTTTATTGATACGTAAAGAATCAACGCCCCTTTCAAACAAGTATCTTGGTTTTGTCAAAGAGAATAAAAAAAACAGAAATGTCATTTTAACATAAGGTCAGATCATTTGTACCTAATCTCGCGCTTCGTACAATTGACAAAAAAGTCAAGTGGATATGAGCCTTCATATAACACTTAACAATCCTACAAAACACAACATTACCTATTTCTACAATTCGAGAGTGTGACTAAGTAAATGTAACGATTAATATTTATTTTACCTTAAGCAAGATATCGGGATTATCCGTTAAAATAGCACTGGCCGGCCGGAAGCGGGCGGCGGGCGCTAATCGACATCTCGTGTTGCGCCCTTTCCACCACATTACACAAAATAATTTCAGCCGGACTTGACCTTAGCGGAAGCTTTTTTCGAATCAACCTCTCTATGAAATATACGATATTCAATACCTTTTATACAGCAAGGATTGGTGCTGTAATCTTCTAAAAAACCCACATCGCCTACTTTTATATGTCGGAACATCCTGCGATCGATCCATTTCCCTTATCGGAGGTACCTAGGTTTGATGTCCGGTCCGGCGGAGGGCTGGAAGATGAATTCAGTTATCGTTTTTGATATTGGACTATTTTCTTGGTTGTACCATTGTGTGTGTACCACGTGAGCAAAAGGGTAAGGGTAAGGGTAAAAGTGAGGATCTGTGTAAATAGTAATCTTCACTGTCCTCGACCCTCTCGTGCATGCGGTGCTGGACACAGGGCGGCTGCCGTGACGAGGCAAAAGTCCAAGGTGCCGATCGGCCACCATGCAGTTATTAGCCGATTCGAACATGTGCACAGTTTGTGTAGTGAACGTTGCAGTTGAAATAGAATAATGCGAATTAATAATAATAGATTATGAATATAATCTCCACGAGACATTGTCACTATCCCTATTATATTATCATGTTGATTATAGCATGGTTGTGCGCCCTTTTCAGTTCATCTGCTTTTCTATATGCATAATAGTCTGTAATGGTCTGTGATCTCATGATATGATATTAACCATTCTACCGTTCCACTGCTGCAACATGGGTCTCCACTCAGAATGAGAGGGTTAAGGCCGTAGTCCGCCACGCTGACCAAATGCGGGTTGGCAGACTTCACACACCTTAGAGAACAATTTTTTTTTCTGAACTGTGCAGGTTTCCTCACCATATTTTAATTCACCGTAATAGCAAGTGATATTTAAACTTAAAACGCACATTAAGAGGTGCGCGCCTGGGATTTGAACCCGGTCTCCCGGAATGAGAGGTAGAATTTCTAACCACTAGGCTATCATTGCACTTGGTCTGTATTGAGTGTTAATCAATATCAAATTTTAAAGCTAATTGGAAAACTCAGTAACCATTGTTATGTTACAGCACATTTAAAAGTTACTTGTTATATACGTACACTACCGCCATGTAATGCTACTATGTACTCGGACACATCGACATCAAGTCTATCTAAGCAGCACACGACAGCTTAGCAGCGCCATCATTTCGTTGCTAACGATACCCAACGCACGCCAATTGTCTGTCACTGGCACCCAATATCTTGACAGGCCATTTTTCCATAATACGTATATTCTACAATAAACCGACAGATATAAAATTAAGTTGAAAAATGTTCACGAGATATTGAGCTTTATTAAAACATTAGCATACAAACGAGCTAGGTGTACAACTTCATAGAGATTATAATGCGACTTGTTAACTTCAATCGCTCGTAGTTAATAAAGTTTTGAGAACGACGCTTATTAAAATATGAATATTGCAGTTGTTTTATAGACAAAAAAAATGAAATGATCGCTGATATAATTACATTTTCACTCCTTCCCCACATTGGATACGATTCTTTACAAGGAATGAGAAAGCTTTAACGTATTGTTGGTCGCATTAGCTAAGTACGATTTGACAGAATTGTTCTCAGGAACATAACATAAGATCATCATCATCGTAAGCGATTCAGTGAAATCATGCAAGAGTTACAGCTTACCACGCTTGCCAATTGCGGGTATCGAAACAGCTCGGCTGGTTCAGCTGTACTGATATCCTTATTTATCAGTCATAAGGAAATCGTAATGGAAACTGACGATGTTATTCATAAGATCGTTTTATATATATTTGTTCGCCTCAAAGGCTAAATTTCGTAATTCACACAATAATCAAACCATGACCAAATACATGAAATTTATTGTAATGTTGTATTGTACATCTTTGTAAATGGCCAGCGGGCCGACACTTTTCCACCCAATCCCTAAGCGACAGGAACTAAGTGGTCGCGCTACGAGGACGGATGAATTAATAAAGATCCCGCTACACCCGCTAATAATTCTAGAGGAGTTAGCGTTTATTCTTCCAAGAAACTCGGCTGTTTGGCTCAACTTTTCCAAAGTTATTTTGTGTTAGGATCGTTATTTTACTTTTATTACATTTCCAAATCAACAGTTAAAATTATTTATTATAAATAACCAAACGATTATTGATCAAAGAGTCTTCAAATTTAATGGTTTGTTTCAGTAAGGTTTTAGTTATATTCGTCTTAGCGGGTTACTGTTAAATAAAATACTATAGAACATCTCCAATTGTCGTAAAGATGTATATTTCAAGTGACATACATATATTATTATAACACCATTGTCGACGGATGCGGGTACCGATGTGATGGTGAGTTACCGAAGAGATCACATATTGATGGGAGACCAGTGTCCAAATGCACCGTGCTCGTATAAGGAGACATCGCTCTGCATTCCTCTGCCTACCCCTTCGCGGATTGCAGGCGTGAAGTTACGAGATATATTGCAGTCGGTGCTCTCTGTCTGAGCCAAAAGACACCTACACTGATGCTGTAATAATACAAGAATCATAAACATAACGATGATACATGTTTACTCGAGCTCGGCCGTCGGACATCTCGGGGTCACGCTATAACGCAGACGAATTAACACTGAAGCCGGTTAATACAGACGAATCTTTTAACACCGGGCAATGTGTCAGATGTATTACCGTTGTATTTAAGCCACATATATAACTGTCTCCGTATGCGCTAACTACATATGAATTTACAGAAGCTCATATCTGTGGAGCGTGTGCCGACGGCAAGCGATGTGTAAAGTTGAGTAATGGTGTTTGGCCACCCGCATGGTCGGGCGGTAGATCAGAGAGGAGATCGTGTTCAACAGCGGAACGACATAGTGTTGATGATGGTGTTCAGAAATGTCACTGTATCGATCGCCGATGCTCGTCTCGGGACCGCGGCCGCGGGCCAGTGTCCGCGGCAGCCGATGCCGGTTAGCGCGACTCTCGCGCACGTTGCCGTCGGACCGACATCTGCTGCTGCCTGTTGCCGCGGCGACGGTTGCGTTGCCAATTAACGTCACTCATATTTCGTTGTTAAGTATATCATGTCTAACGTAACAACAAAGTCAGCTGGTGGAGGGTCGCGTAGATCTCTGGTGGTTGTGGTATAACTGTGGCATCGTATTGTTGTACTAGATTACATTTGGCACATATGAAAATGATATTATCAAGAGATCTATAAATTTTTAATTATTTTTTATAATTATTTCTTTGACTACCTCTTTGGTCATATTCTTTACAAACGCGACTACCGATCAAATCTTCGGTGCATCTTGAGTTCAGTCCCGAGTCGAGTACTACTAGATTTTACTTATTTAGATTTTCTAGTTGCAGAATGGAGAAACGTAGGAGCGTACTACACTCCTCTACCTACCTCTTCGGGGATTACAGGCGTTATAATAAGTTTACGTTTTTTATGTATTATATTGCTATTCAAGTTGATACAAGAAATAAAATATTCTTCAAATTAATTTGACTACAAATCATTATTATTGTATCGTCACGCCATTTCATTTAAGAGGCAAGTAGAAAACACCGAGTGTCAAATATATCTGAGCTTACGGCCCTGGCACACTTAAACTGGATGTATTTATTTGAATTTACAAATCAGAATAAGGCCTAGCGGTAAAGGCGAACATGAAAATAAGGTTTACCAGTAGATCGTAAAAGGTCTGTGTTGGACCTTTAACGAAGGATATCAAAGAGGTCTCGGTCGGCCAACTCGGGGACACTCGTCGCTGAGTGGGTGGCTAATGTGAGAACTGTCGCCAAGTACGTCACTTCGCTAAGTAACTCTGTGCGGTCCAAGGTGTAATTGCTATTATTTGTGAATTAACATACGTTTGCGTAACTCCTTCAGAGGCCTGCCCCCTGGGCCAGTGGCTAGCGGGGCCCGATCGTTTGATGACGGCTGTCTGATTATATGTCTCGGCCACAGACGAAGAAGTATTTGCCGGTCCGGAATCGCCATACATTATCATTAACCATTTACAACTCCAGAGTTCCACGCGGTTCTCAACAATCCTTTAGCCTCACTCGATGGCTCAACCTGAAGTTGTTGAACAAGTGAAAGCGCTATTTTATTTTATTTATTTATAGACACACAAACGGCAGTACGCACAATGTTACAGCTAACTCATTTCATAATACATTATGTGACTATTATATGTGCATTCACCTTACACCAGTGTTAAAGGTTAATGAAACATTGAGGAAAGTAAAGTAAAAGATTCAGTACAATACAATACTTTTATTAAAGAAGCGTCACCTTTGGCTTATCGTGTAACTGACAATAACCTATATATTATTCTATGTTAAGGAACCAAAGTTAAAGTACACACCAAATCAGTTTATATACCAAACCCATTCAACCTAAAAGAGCCACAAACACGCACAAATGTGACGACTACAACAATACTCAGATGAGGATGACAGGCTCATGCACGTGTATAACGTCTAGTATTAATTGAACTGTTTGGATGGACGAGCGGACGAGGTGGAGGTATCCGCGGTCCGCGCGGCGCCGGGCGGCGGCGCGGTCCGCGCGGGCCGCAGACGGTCGGAGCGTGGAAACTATCCCACAATTGGTTTCTAATTCAGTATGCGACAGCTGTTCGACCCATCTCAGTGTCCCGAACTGATTGATTTACAGGCAATTTCACGCTACGGATGTTAGCGCGTTCATAGTTTAGTGCCACCGCGAGCTATATTACATCATAACATTTCCAATTGCCTTGTGGATGAACTATTGGCTTTATTTCTATTAATGAATAAGTAACAGCACGCTTATCATCCCGGAGGAGGTAAGCAGAGCAATGTAGTACACTCCCACTTTTCTCCAGTTGCGTTTACATCCCACTATGGAATAGGTTTTGAGCCGCAACTAGAAAATCTAAGTTAGAAAAATCCAGCAGTTCCCGGCAAAGCATTTGAGCCCACGAGCTCGCGATCGATAGTCGCACCAGCAACCAACACGACCAGCGAGGCAGTCAAATCAAGTCTAGACTGAGTCAGTCAAGTCTCTTAATGACTGATGTCAATACAGATGCACAATTTAAATGCACAAGGACATAAGTAGGTATGAAGTATTTGTGACAATCTTGGTAAGTTATGCATCACATGATATAGATCACTAGTTATAAGGAAATATTTTTAAATCCGGAGCACGAAGCCATTCTCCGAACACTAATAAACAAGATGTACAGGGTGTTGTAAAAGCCGACTAAACCTGGCGGTGGGAGCTCGCCTGCCGTGCGAAAAGCTATGCTCTGTGATCAAGGACCACAACCCCTCAGTGGCGGTATATGCCCGGCAGAGGACTGTAATAGGCTGATGATCATGTTGTACTCATTAGTGTTTATAGAATGGTCGTGGAATCATTGCTTATAACCATGAAAATCATTGGTTAAAGTCATGAAAATAAAACTGATCTTGTATATTCTTTCTTTCATCGTAAATACTTTCACTGCATCAGAAACACAAGGCTTTCTTTGGAACACAAAAGATTTTCCGCTCTGCCTTGCCGCATTAGCCCGGTCTCTTACCCACAACTCAAACTGTGGAGGGCTGGAATTGTTGTTATTATATTCGTACTGGGCTGTGACTGTCCTTGTGATACTGGCTCTCCCTGTAACCGGTGCTATTGTCTGCTTAGATATCGTCTAGCCGAGTGTAATTAATTGTGATTTTATCTAGTGTTACATAGTGTAGCGCTGAATCGCCAGCAGCGTCGCCGCGCATGCCAGCGGCACCGTAGACTCACGACAACACTTGGAAACTTCCCATGAATGCTACATTTAAAGCCGGCCTGTGCTCTATCTAATATAAATGTTGGTACACAGAGTGGTTAGATGCATTGAACTATAATTTGTAATGAACGTACAAGTCTAAACCTGAAAGCAACCTATGCCTACTTCAACGAATAAATACATCGTGAGACTCATTGGTGTGCTCAGTTCACCATTATCATCCCAGGATTAAATAAAATTATTCCTCTTTCCATATTT
>DWEI01006276.1:0-10212 GCA_018245875.1 Mysoria ambigua | reverse complement strand
CGTAACCGGTGAATCATGGGAATGTTCTGCATTCCTCTGCCTACCCCTTCGGGGATTACAGGCGTGAAGTTACGTTACGATATTTATGTAAACATAAAACACGCTCAAAACGTAACAGTAGTAATTTCTCAATCAGCAATCGCATAGCCGATCAACGAAGCAGTTACTGTAAAAGCAGCTAATTCAGAGGCCTTGGTGCATTTTTGTTATTGATATTCAATGTTTTAACTTTAATACAATCAAAATATATGATGATGCATTAGAAACGCAAGTGGGATTTTCAATTTCCGACTGCCATAATTAGCGTGGGCCTACATTAATTATATGAAACTAGAAATTTTAAGACCATTATACTTATGTACATCGTGATATATTAAAATATAGAGATGGGCTGAGGAGTGTAGACGTGGGAGTGTAGAGGTTTTATTGGCTTTTTTTTATAAACATGAGGTTTTAATGTGAAAGTAAGTATTGACACAAACATCCTTTGAGGCATTCCTACCGAGCATATCAAGTACCGATAGGGAAATGCTTTACAGGAGTTGCAAACTGATGTTAAAATATAAATAATAAATTAACAAATAAAAAGTATCAAGTACACCTGAAGTTGTTTTTGCCATCAATTAAAAATCTTATCTTATTATTGGTTTTTTGTACACCTACGATTCATTTACTAATAGTCTGTTGCAAGCACAAAGTTTTTAATTTCATACCGATACCAAAAAAATATTTTAGATCTTAGAGCGTTTTTCCTCCATGACACATTGACTACTGAGCCAGAAGTCATAAGTTGGATTCCTATTCAGAATTATTCTTGTCCTGTCAATCGTACAATATACGCGACAATAACAACAGTTGTCAAGTGCAATGCAGCCGCAAAATTTAACCGCAAAATTACATTACAAATAACAGTGATCGATAGAAACGCTTTATTAATTCTAATTTAGACGCTCTAGCAGTGGCTCGGAGTCTGGTCATGTGTCCGATGCTTTGCAATAGACTCACTACCTCAGTAGAACACATACGTCGTAACTGGTGAAACGCTGAAGTGTAGTACATTCCTCTACCTACCTATTCGCGGATTAGACGCGCGATATTACTTGTATCACATCGGCACCGTCGCTACGCTGACTATATATATTAATAAATGTATTCGAACCTTTCAAATACGACGAGCGTATGCGCGTAAGTAGTAATCCATAGCGAATAAGTGTATATTTAATTTGCAATCTGTCTCTTATTAGGCATCGGACCTTAATAATTCTTTTTGTAAACCGTTCATAAATAGTTGCGCAGAACTTTAAATAGAATTGAAAGGATATAGCCGCGTGCGCAGTTAAACGCTCGCGTCAACCAAAATTGCATTTAAGCGAACTAAATTCCTATGAGCGTAGACTATGTAGTGGGAGAGTAATTAATGTTACCTACGTTCTATACAAAGGCAGAACACTGTTGGATTATATCAAGCGTAATACAAGATGGCACGTGTCTGTTCTGTAATAAGCTGAAGCGACATATTATTGCTCATTCCCTTATCGCTCCAATTAGATAAATATCGCTCCCAATTAATATCCGCACGATGTTTCTGTCTACGTTGATAGGGCTTTTGTCATTATTGCGTAAAATGTTATGACGGTTGTCACATGATACATAAACATTATCTAGTACCATGACGACGTAAGTTCAATAGAGTTGTCCAAATTAAGCGACTCTTTTTCTCCCGTCTGTATAGAAGCAGTTGTTTTAAATATGTAAGCGACATTACTGTATGATCGAATGCTTTATTGGTATTCATAATCTTAGTACGCAAAAAATAAGTTTTCATATGTTTCCGATTAGACATAAACTGTTCACTAGAACCCTCTTTTGTCACTTCACTGATAATACTATCAGAATATTCTTAGTATTTATAATAGGAATTTCTAGTAGTGGCTCAGGGCCTGGATTTGTGCCCAATGTATCGCAATGGTCTCACCACCTATTCCGTTGTGGGACGTAAGCATAACTGGTGAAATGTGATACGACACTCCTCTGCACATCTCGTCAGTAATTATACACATAATGTCACGAGTCGTACTTTTCGTCATAACCATTGTGCGTATTAGCCACAGCGAAACGTAGCGGCTCCATTTTTCGTATAAAAATTTGTGAATAATCGCAACGTAACGACATGATGAGGCAAAACAAAGCATATTTATAGAGATATCTAATATTTGATTAGGAATCCTCGGTCCAAGTAGATTTATCTTCATCTTTGTGGCCCCAGGGAGTAGCTACTGTAATAAATTGACCTTGGTTAACTTTTCTCCATCTTAATACTTATGAGGATTACATTTATTATCGACTTTCATTTTCATTCTGCGTTCGTAGAGTTACATTGTTATATTCAACATATTACGCTGCTGAAGGTGTCGTACTTCGTATCCGCTTTAAAATTAAAGCAAATAATTTTCATGTCTTTTTATACAGGCTATACAATTTCGTGTATTGTATTCTGTAAGGTCTCTGCTCAGACAACTTTGTCTCTATGAACAAATTTACACTAATTATGACGTTTCCAAACAAAATATTTTAGCTCCAAAGATAGTTATGATAATATTCCTAATAAATTTATTCCGTTTATGACTGCTTCGTTGATCGTGTTGGATTGTCGTTGACGTGATTTGCACAAAAGTGGGAGTGTTCTACATTCCTCCGCCTACCTTTTCGGGGATTAGAGGCGTGATGTTACGTTAATCATGTCTATTTCACTTTTTAAAGAAAGTATTCATTTAGTGGTTTTAATTATAATATTGTATATTACCATTAGCGAGTGTTCAAAGTTTTAAAACTAAACCTCTTTCAACTACATTTAACGAGTGTTATTTATTAATACAGGCCATCAGGGCCGACTCGTAATATAATTAAACGATGATGAAGTTTACGAAAATTTCGTATCAAGGGACGTCTAGCCACACCTAAAGATACACTGATCTCTGACATTTTCCCTCTAACTTCATACTTCGTAATAAGGCACGACCTTAAGACGGTATCCGATCGGCAGTGACGAATGAATTTATGGCACACGGGCTTAGCAGACTATTTCGAAACTCATAACATCACGCCCGTAATTTCCCGAGAGGTGGACAAAGGACCGTAGGAAACTCGTACATTTCACCAGTTACATCTACGTCCCACTATGAAATAGGTGGTGAGTCTATTGCCATATACCGATCTCATATCCAGACTCCGAGCCACTATAAGGAAACCTAAATTAGGAGAATTGAACAGTACCCAATATGGGTTTTAAGTCCAGGAAATGGAATAGCAGTCGAGCTTGCAACCAACACGACAAATGGGGCGATTAATAAACTCATATTTTTTCCATTAATATACTAACATGTTGTACAATAATTGATCTGATAAATAATCGCTCTAAAACCGATAAAGCCACCTTTTATATACTTAGAGGTTATTATTATGTTTCTGTTTATAATTTCTTATTGGTGCACAAATTAAGAGAATTAATAGGTATTGATGTCAATAGTACATAATTGTTGAAATAACTTCAGCAGTAATATTATACTATGTAACCAAATCACCCAACGAAGATTTCAAATGTATCACTATTACAAACTGGAGCGCAAGCTCTACCAAATATCTAAGCGCCTTAGAGCTGAACATAATATTAAATAAACAAACTGTAAGAACACTTGAATTACATAATATAAATACGGGAGCAACTTGAAAGGTGCTTTATATTATTTATTGATCCGTGACCTTTACTTTAAACCTCTTTACTTTTATTCAAATTATATTAACGAAAATTCAAAATATACGTAAGTCCATCCCATTAGTGACTTCTTGAAATATCAACGTCAACGAAAATAGTCTAGCCAGTAATTATTATTATTATTATTATATTTGCTAATGAAACACACACCCATGAAGTTTTATTTCGTTTTCTTCATCGAATGATTTTGCTTTTGTATCTACATAATGTAAGCATAAATGGCGTTTGCGCGGGAACTCACTGTGTCTGTCGCGCTTTTTCTAAAAGAAAGCCCTGACACCCTGGCATATTGCCAACGATATTAGCGGATGAGTGACAAAATTTTATGAGCGTGCGCCCGTGCTTGTGAGATAACGTTGAGCAGAAAATCCCAGTTATTATCTTTATGTAACAGTTGTTCGTCCAAAACAATCCATGGCGGTTGTTAGCTCGGATTTAAGCAACAGGGCTTCGATATTCGACAATGCTCGATCATTTTTGAAAATATTTCTGATCTTAACAAGAACAAAATGCAAAACCGTTTTCTTGCTATTTTTTACCACATTTCTTTAGCTGCTCCTTCTCTTTTGATTATAGTAACTCTTAATAAACATTTAGAACTCATGAATAATATTATTTTATAATATTTCGGTAAAGAAAAAGAACTTCAAAACATGAGTGTTGTATAAATGATAGAATTAACGTTCTAGCCGCAGAAGATTTTTTATAATTTATTATAGTACGTATATACTTAATACTTTGTCGAATTTTCTTTAGCATTTGTTAACCTTATTACAAAAAACTTGAGCGAATAATGAATAGGATGCCTTCCTAGGGCTCGATCGTAAAATTATTCAAAACAATAAAAAACGAATTTATTTCGGCATGTTAATTCTGGATTAACACTCTGGCTGGCCGTAAACCTTTTTGAGATGTATAGCTCGGTATAAGAGTCATTTAAAATTGCGAGAATCTTGGAGTACATCCCTCCTGCAATACTGAATAAACAAAACACAGTCCACGAAGTATCGCGGTAGCGTGAGTATAAATTTGCATTAGCGAATTTCCATCGAAGAACTGTCTGTTTCCAACGTTGAATCTACACATACTATCTTTTTCAATATTTACTAAATAACAAAGTAGGTCATTGTTTCACTTAAGTCTCACGCCTCGAGGTGTCACTAGCTCCAAGGTGGTTTATTACCTGAATATTACCGCTCGTAAAGTTTCAGATAACCAGGATTGATGGACGCTATAAAGGTTTCAGCTAATTGTATATCTTGTAAGAGATTCGTACTCGAGAATATGCTTGTTCACTCTTCTGGTGAAAACTAGTTGACAGAAAATGGAATCATTACGATATTAGACAATTATACATTACTCCGCTGACAAGGAAGTTCTATACTTCATCCCTACAGATTTTTTTCAGATCTATTGAATAATGGATATTCCAAATCTGCTAGAAGACTACTAAAAATTATATGATCATCATGAGCTATCAGACACGAATCACTTCCCACATTGAAAAGCTTTGAATTTGTTATAATATATTGCAACCGAACTACCGCGTCCTGAACTATTAGAGTATACCTTAACCACACTTTTATATACAAACCCCAAAAACACAGAACTCCAACCTCTAATCAGGTACAGAGGGTACATTGCTTATTCCTCACACGTCAGTTACAAAGTGTCTAGTCGCATTAGGGAGCTCTTCCAAACTTTCCTTTCTATTTGACATAGCAGAAAAATTCTTATTATCAAATCGTATATTTTAGGCTTGCGTCATATTGGTCATGAAATTCCACAGAAATGAGTTTTTTATATTATAAGGATATGATTATGGAGATAGGGAAAGTGACGATATACGGAGTGCTAATACCAAGAGCTGTCAGATCGAGCTCATTGGAATGTCATAGCCCATATGAATGGCCTATCTTCAGCAGCTGAAAGTTAAAGTAGAAGAATCATCAATATCATCAGGATGATAAGAATTGATAATGGTTAATTCTGAACTTGGTAGGCTTAGTTAGAATACTGAATAGAAAACAAAATATTCATTTCATCTCAATACTAGAATCTTTAAATATATAATTAAAAACGATAAAACAGACTGATAACGTAAATGTTGATGAATGCAGGTGTTGTGACAAACATAAACTAACCAATCCTCAGCAAAAAAGTCAGATAGTAACTGATGGTGGAGTCAAAACTTTCCGAACTTTGAGTGCACATATGTAGATGATTTAAAAGATCTTTTCAGGTATTAAGGTATTTTTTCAAGGCATAACGCTTAATATTTGCCGCATACGCCGTAAAGGATGAAAAAACTAAGCATTGTCAATTGCACCTTTGACCATCAAGTGTTTATCTGATCATAGGTTTTGATGAAATATAAAAAACGGTAAACCATATGAAAGAAACTATCATTAACACAATTACACTTTCGTTAGAGGGACGCCTAATATAAGTGGGCTTTTATCCGTAAAACACAATTTTATGTGTTTTTTTTAAACCGACTTACTATCATTTTTGTCGAATTAACCCTTTATTTACTTTAGTGTTCACATGTTCCAAGTTAATCCTCTTATTGAACTGGGCACAGTGCGACAGAACTAAAGTTTGGATACTTTCAAGACACCAAATTATTTTCCTTTCTATTTCCGACCGTGACTACAAACTGTAAACTTGCAAGAAGCATAGCTAAGGACAAGGAATAGGAAGAAACGTCAAACCGCTCCGTTGCAAACATTTATTTCCATCAATTGTTTTGTGTTTTATAGCTTTTATACAGCTACCAATTAGAGTAAGATATTTGTTTCATTGAACGCTAAACGACTGAAAAGACAGTACAAAATGTCTTTATGGGACATTAAAATAACTCTAAGAGACTTTTTGGTAAATGAATAAGTTGCAATTCTTCGATATGAAAAAGCCTCGTTACCGATGAATATTTATATTCAGCTATAATTAATCCAATTTGTATGTTTCTAATTGTTAAAATATATTTTATGTAATAGATGTAGTTGATCAATTTAATCAATATCATGTTTGGACTATTATTCATGTATCCAGATTGTAATTGATTCTTATACGATTTTATATGCACATACCTGTCCCGAGCTGGGCGTAAGTAGCTGCGACACAGTTTTTACTACTGCACCTGCTTACGAACATATAAACATGTACATTTATATTAACGTGTATTCAATAAAATCTTGAAATCTTTGAATTTATCCCGGCTTTGTATCTGGAGTCAGTTTTAGACAAGTGTGATATAAAAAGTGATGTAATTTTTTTTTATCTACCATTAAACGATCTTCGTAAAATATGTGACTGCGATCGATGATCCGAAAATGAGATTATTTTGCTTAAATTTTGTTTACCTTCGTAAAAAAGTTTGTAACCAAATTATAGTCTAACAAATAAGTGGCCCGTTAGTTGAGTGTTTTCAATCGCGACTGCTAATCGCGTGGTTCAAATCCTCGGTCAGATACTTTGATTTTTTCTAACTTTCATTATCTAGTAGTAGTTTCGACCATAGTTGTGAACATAACGGGTGCAACATGGGAATGTATTGCACTCCTCTTCCCACCATTAGAGGATTACTTGCGTAATTCTACGTTCACAGTATTGGCCCCAAATGGTTGACTTCATTTTCACTCTTATCTCCTAAATTAAAATAAAATGTAATTTCATTCATCTCATTGGATTATTTCTGCGTGCCTTAAAGATTAACATGATCAACATGAATTTGCCTCTTAAACCATATCAATGTATCTTTTGCCTCAAATCCTATTATGGCTCAAATCCCTTCTGCAAAGTAAAACTGTGGCCGAACTCAAGTATAATCCTGAATAAAAAATGCTTTCAAACACCGGAAGCTAATGGATCGCGTGTGTGGAATACAGAGTGTTCTTACGTTCTGAAAACCTTAAGATTATTAACATACACATATTTGTTCACGCAGCCATAGTCATATTACGGTAAGAAAAATGGAAACTTTCTCTATAAAAATACTACTTTTCTTCCGGCTCCTTAAGCGTTTTTATGTGAAATCTAAACAAAGGTAACTCGTGCCTGTATGGAACTGATTCAAAATATGGATACATTTTTAAAACGATATCAGTTATATTGCTATATTGGCCAGTTAGTGCAGAGGTTAGGGAACCTGACCGTTGCGCCGGGGTTCGCGATTCGATTTCTACCCATAATAAATATCTATGTGATCAGCATAAGTATTTGGTCTGTGTTTGGGTGCGAAACAAAAATATAAAATAAATAAAAATAAACTCTATTTAAGTATATATTTATATGTATATACATATGTGGCTTATCAGCCTTCTGGTTTCCATAAAACAACCTCTCTTGACCCTTTCTTTGGGATCAGATGGCCGTGTGTGGAGATGTCTCTAGGTATTATTATTATTATTAAGTAGCTTGGGCCAGACGAGTGAGTCTTAATATGGACATGGAAAAGACGAAAATTATGTCTAACAACCGCGTCATACCCGTTGTGGATGGAACTGCTCTTGAAGTTGTAGACGATGATATTTACCCAGAACAAACGATCCGAAAGGATAAGTCCAACTACGAGAGAGTTTACTCTAAGGATCCAACTCGGATTGGCGGCGTTCGGGAAACTACGAAGTATCTCGACGTCCAACATTCCTCAGTGCGTTAAGTCGAAAATATTCAAGCCATATGTTTTACCAGTAATTACATAGGTTGCCGAGACATGGCACCTTTACAGTAGATCATATACACAAACTCAAAGTCACTCGCCGAGCTATTCTCGGAATTTCTCTACGCAACAGAATCCGAAACAATGAAATCTGTAGAAGGAGTAAAGTTCTTGACTTAGCTCTCAAAATTAGCAATTTAAAATGGAGATGAGCAGGACCACATTACTCAAACGACCAACCACCGATGTGGATGAAACGTGAACTAGTGGAGGCCACGTCTTGGTAAAAGGAGGTTAAGCCGCCCTCCTACCAATAGGTCTGAAGACCGGAAGAATACAGCGAGATATTGGTGCGTTCTGACGGCTTCCTGACTGGTTGGCTGGCAGAAGTGGCACCGATTAGGGGAGGTCTATTTTCAGTAGTAGACCTACAAAGGCTGAAAAAGATGATGATGATATGAATAATTACCGTGAACGTATGAATTAAATAATCAATGATGTTAAATCACAACATATTACATATTAATAATTATTTTCATTTTTTTAGCTGAATATATATAACACATGTTGTGTCCATCTATTATTAGAGATGCAATGAAATTGTAAGCATATGTACTTTCATGTTTTCCTTTTTTTTGTTGTGTATTGTAATCTCTGTTGATGTTATATAAATATTAAGTAAATATAATGTTACTAATGTACATAGGTGCTGGTTATTTTTATCACCTTAAGAATATGGTCTCTTATCAAAATGATAGGGTCAACCACGCTGACCTAATGCGGAGCACCAGACTTTACAAGCAATTTGTACAAAATTTGTTTCTTGGAACTACGAGGCGTGCAAGTTTCCTCTTGAAGATTTCTTTCAACTTCATAACACGTCATATTCTATCTTAAAACGCACGTTTTGTGCCAAACGCGTCAATGTTCGAACCCAAGGTACTGAAATGAGAGGCTAAAATTCAAACCACTAGGTATATCACGACTTTATAAATTAGGTTTTACTTAATATCTAGGACATGATTTATTTCTACTATATGAATTTGCATAAGCCTACGACTAGTTAAAGTGCAAAATTATGTATGCCAACAACAGGAAATACTTTTCTATGCTATATTTCTGTACTTAACACTGATTTATTACGAGTATTCAAGAAAATGTCAGTTCTTATGAATTATTAACTTTTTATTCTGTTTATTAAGTCTTTTTTAACTTTAACTTTTTATTAAGTCTGACGAGCAATACGCTGTGTTTTCATTTTTCATGATACCTACTCTTACCGACTACTTCTTTATCGTGATGGTTTCAAGTGTAACTGTCGATCAAAAGGTTCTGGTTTAAAATACGGGGTCAAGTACAAGCAATTTTTTCTTACTTATTCTAGTTGTTCTAGTAGTGGCTTGGAGCCTCGATATGTATTGTGCCCGATATATGGCAATGGACTCATTACCTATTCAAAACCGGGACGTAAACGTAAATAGTGAAACGTGGAAATAAATTACACTCCTTTGAATATAAATAAAGAGTAAATAAAACGTAACATCACGCATTACAGGCGTGATGTTACTTTTTTCACTTGTATATATGCAGATGCAGAGCGATGCAGAAAAATGTTCATTATGCTCTCAGTTGCGCATGTCTACTACTATCGCTAATACCATGGTGATCTAACTACATACATAATATCATTATACTGCCTCGTTGGTGGTATTGGTTGCAAGTGCGACTGCCAATCGTGAGGTCGCGCGTTTGATTCCCGGTCAACACTACAATTTTG
>DWEI01006275.1:0-10212 GCA_018245875.1 Mysoria ambigua | reverse complement strand
GGCGATCCTGCGAATGTCGTCGGACCAGCGGGTCGGAGGTCGTCCTACATTACGCTTACCGAGACGCGGTCTCCACTGGTGGAGACAATATCTCCCCCCGCCCCTAAATTGGGTTACGTAATACTTGATCGCTCCCTTACGTACCAGTTGTTACGACATATCACATTCTTAATCGGTCCTTCGCTGACAGTCACAATTCCCTTTCCACTCAGCACTATGACTGTAGTTGTCTCTATTGAAAGTAAGCAAGTTTAAATAAATTAAGGTAAACATGGTTATGACAAAGGGAGGGTTACCCGAAGGTGTGAATAAAACAAAAGCATTTTCACCCAAGTTTGTATTATTTTCTTATTAAATTATAATCCCTATCTGTTCACACATTCAAATCATTAAAGTAAAATAAGTCACAGTAACATCAATATGGTGAAATAAAAAAGTGATAAATACCTGAAAACTCCTGTGGTATCTGGTATATCTACAGTAATAACCTCCCTAGGGATAAAATATTTTCAGAGATAGCTCTACATATTACAAGTATTTATATACTAAAACCAATTTAGGCAATAACAAATTCCAGAATCCAGACGTACATGCAAATTGAGGATTTTGTCTAATATTTATATATTATCATAGAGTCGTTATTATACGCGTTTATCCTAGGTCACCTCAAAACCGAAGGTGTCGTGGCGAGTTTTCTTCGACGCAGGGATCCGGCCGCCTCTTCCGTTTCCGATGCCTTAATTCAAAAGTACCTCTTTCTCTGGGGCCCGTGTCCCGCGTGTGTCTCGTCCCGCCATCTTCGTCTACGGTTTGCCAACTGAAAAGCCCATTCAGATGCTAATACCAAAACACAGGAGCATTAACAAGGAAATAACTGCTGTGATTGAACATGTCTTTAAAGTTACGTCAATAAAATGCAAAGTAATACAAACAACAACAATCACTGACAGTTATTTTCCTGAATGGGAATCGGGGTTTGGATAAATTGATATGGCAATAAGTGAGTTTATAATGAGTACTTGAAAGTTTGTATAAAAATAAATATATAATCCAATAAAAAAATTTTTACACAACTTCTTGCCATATTTGGGTACCTGGAAATACACGGAAGATGATGTGAGATCGGCATCCTGTCGCGACAAGGAACATATGGCGCTTGCTTCGTTCGCAACTCCGACAAATGGCGTTGTATATTACGTTAAACATATGTACCAAATTAAAATCATTCCTCATTAGTTCAATGAATCGTAATCGACTGGCTGCATATTAATCATTTACATGTAACTGTACAAAACAACACCCGTTTTAGTACAAAATAACAATTATTTCATTGATCGCATAATAATCAACAACGTTATTACATCCTACCGCCGCCCACTATCGAATCACAGTCACCTAACAAATACCTGGCATCGCGACCGCGGTCCGCGCGACAACGCCCACCGTCGCGACACACTATTCCCGACTCCGAGACATACACATATACATGGTACCTCGAGACAACGACGCCGCGGACCGCCCGCACGAAATGTCCTCGTTGGCCAACATTCCCCCTTCGACAGACCAATGTCTCGACGAGCATTGGTTGCGGAACGAGCAACGGTCGACCAACAAACAACACCCCTCCGGCGGCCACCGGCCGCTCCCGGCAGCTATCCAAAATACCAATCAAATACCTGCCAAGTCCGTCGGTGTGCCGACAACTACCGAATGGACAGTGCAACTGGGTCAACATTACTCCCCATACGTTTGCCATATACCGACGTTTTATTTTGGTATGTAACATAAAGCTGTAAAACAACAGTGTTCACTTTATTACTTGTCATGTAATGTATATTACATATTAGGTGTTTCGGGTACAGTGTTACGGGACGGTTGTGAGTAACCGGAGCTCAATGTCCACTGATGATCGGACGGTACGGTCGTGTCAGGGGTCATGGGCTTGTGTGCATGTGTGTGTGTGCGTGTGTGTGTGTGTGTAGGTTAAATATTCGTGACAAAGACTATTTACCGGTTCCAGGCGCTTTTGTGATACCTCAGTGACTGCTAGTGGCGTTCGCGTGAACGCCGACGAGACCGCTCGTGAGGGGATCCTTCGATTGTACAAAAATAAACTAACATAAGCAGCTTGTTTAATATATATCATCGAAAGAAACAACGCAACACAACGAAAAATATTGTTCCGTGTATTAACGTATTTTGATAGAATTTATTGTATAATATACTTGTAAATAGTACGTTGAAAGTAATTAAGAGCAAAAATATTTTATATCCCATATCCTTAAGCTTAATTTTATAAGCTTTTGGTTTAATGAATGAAGTAAGACAAGAAAACAGAAAGTTTAAAAATTAAATTGAAGGAGAATTCCGGCAATATGTAACAGATAAGCGAAAAGCGCCAATTATGTAGACATAAGGAAATAATCTTTTGATGCACTAATAGCCCCTATAATAATAACAATTTTAAACAAAGACTTTTTTATATAAAACATTTTTTTTGTATTCGAAAACACTGTAAACAAGCCATAATCTTTTCTGCAAAATTAATATTATTTACGAGCCGTATCCAGATCAACACTTAAAGAAAACAAGAAAACGTCAAACTCACTCTTATCCTTCCGGTGTCGCCGCTCGCGGTCGCGTTCCTTCTCCTTGTCTCGCTCCCGGTCGCGCTGCTCCCTATCCCTGTCCCGCTCCCTCTCCTTCTCCCTGTCCTTATCGCGATCCCGCTCGCGATCCTTGTCGCGATCGTGGTTACGGTCGTCGTGACGGTGATTCTTCTCTTTATCCTCGCGGCTGGACCTGCGTCGAATTTATTCTCATCATGTTTTTCTTGGTATGATTTGAATTTCAAAAATTTTCTGTAGGTGACCACCGACGCGGAATATCAATAATGACCACAGCCAAATTCAATATACAAACATAACGTAACGTCACGCCTGTAATCCCCGAAGAGGTAGGCAGATGAATGTAGCACACTCCCAAGTTTCAATAGTTACGTTTATGTCCCACTGGAGACTAGTGGATGAGCCTATTAACGTTCACAGCGCACAAACTAACTTGTACTTGACATGAAATATTTATCAGTTGCAGTGCAACAAACTTTTAATTACTTGCATATAAGTTTGCTCAGTTAGAAATACATTGAGTGGGGTGGCCATTACAGAGTTGACTCGGAGGCAGCCGGCTACACTTCAGCTCCTATCTACACCACCACAACTTTACTCGTGGAACCTTTAAATAAACCAACAAGTACTTCACTGAATAAATCAATCGAAACACATATCTTCACCCTTCCGCTCCGAGAGCCTCCAGCGGCCCGGCCATAATACTATTCGGACGTCAACTCACCGATGCCGCTCCCGCTCGCGGTCGCGGTCGCGCTCCTTGTCCCCCCTCTCCCCTCTGTCGCCCCTCTCCCCCCGGCCGACGTCCTTCTCCCTCTCGCGCTCGCGGTCGCGCTCCATGCGCTCGCGGTCGCGCCGGTCCGAGCCGAGCCCGCCGCCGCGCATGTTGCGCTCCCGGTCGCGCTCCTCTCTGCGGCGCCGCTCCTTCTCTTGTTGCTCCTTCTCGCGGGCCTCGTTCATCTCTTCATATGCTTGTCGTAGTTTGAAGTACCTATAAATAGCACGTAGCCCTTATATTAGTCCGTAAATGTTTCATTCGTGCCACTAGCAAAAAAATAAGGCCAAGTCAAATGATGGTAATAACGATGAAGTTTCCTAACTTGGTCATAAATTAGCAGTTCAATTTTAAGCCAAATGTCGCTTGATCTATGCAAGACATGATAAAATCCTGATTTCTATTTGATACACTTTCTATACTCACCCGACATGTTGTTTTCCTGAAAGGTGGTCATCGATTCTCTGCTGTGCATCTCCAACAATTAAAAATGCTCCACACACTGGACAAACTTCCATCTGTTTTTCTTGAGCCGCTGCTAATTCTGCTGTCATCGACCAATGACTGAAACAATCATACCACTGAGATTGCGAAAAATTATAAAATTTACATAAATATATTTCACTAAAATCGCCAATAATCTAAAAATTTAGTCCACTGCTGGATTATGTCCATACTCCCCAAACTGAACAAGTTGGTTGGAAATCGTCACAAAGAGAAGCACTATGTTGCATAATTAGGTATATATACATACATTACATATTGATATATGAAAATATAACAGAATAATTAAATTCAATCCTATAATAGACAAAGTCTCTTTATAAACATCTTGGTTAGATAAAGAACAGCCAATCAATTATGTATTCAAATGGTATAAAAAGCTTTTATACCATTTCAATACATATTTGATTGTTAATAAAAAAAAGAATAAATTTCGATAAACAGCAAATTTTTTATCAGAGCGTAAACAAACCTGTTTTCTTGTTGCTTGAGTAATTGTTCTTTCTCCTCTTTTAATCTATCACAAAGTTTCATCAGTCCTTGTGCCTGTTCCACGTTGCCACATGTTCCTGCCTCTTCCGCCTCCTGCACTAGGCCCGATATCTTTTCTGACAACAGCTTTACCTAGAGAAAAAGGCAATTAAAATCCCTTTCACTTTATTAATTAAAAAATTGTGACAGCCAAACGGTTTAGAATTAGGTCATGCACACCCCTTATTTTAATAATTTTTATCTTTTAAGTTTGAAATATTTATTTGAAATATGAAACCAAATTGCAAACACTAGATTAATTAGCTAAATAAATCTTTCTCTAATCAGTACAATAACTGTTATAATATTTTATTTGATCAAGAGACTATCAGTATATAATATATAAAAAAACATCTGATGGTTAAACTGCTGCCAGTACCACATCATTGTCTGCGGTTTGGTTATTCAATTGCCAGTAATGGTGTTCTCTCACAATATCACTAACATAAAGACTTCTGTATCTACTCTTGTACTGCTACCAACACACTGTGGGTACATATCAAGACTGGACCACTACTTCATAATTTAAATAAGAGAAATCTAAGTGCTAGGATTAACACCCAGGACCTCTGTATCAGTAGTCATGCTTTCTGGCAACATGGCATGAGGCAGTCAACATTTAACAACCATTTAACACTATTAACCTGTTCTTGATTTTTTTCAGTTTGAGCTTGAGTCATCGGAGGACCCTCAGGTTTGGAATTCATCAGTTCTAACCTCTGCTTGCCTTTTTGTATTTTTCCTGCAAAATCAGAATAAAGTTGAAAACTGTCTCACACAAGTTAAAAATCTTCAATTTTGGATATTGACAAATATTTGTAAACTAGATTCTCAAATAGCTCCTATTATTTTTTCCCCACCCTTTTATCATTCCACTGTTGGAAAATAGGTCTCCTCGCAGAATGAAAGGGTTAAGATCATAGTCAGTGAAAGAAAACACTGTGAGACAACCTACACAACCTTAAGACTTCTAAAAAAACTATTATCTAAATTGGTGAAGTCTACCAACCCACACTTGGTCAGTATGGCAGGATTTGACCGAAATATTATTAATAACTTAAATATAATTTTATGATTCAATGCATCATGTAGCAAGTTCCTAGTTTAATCGACACCCAAAATAGTATTAATACTCACTCTCAACATCGCTAATCATGTGTCGGCAGAAACGTAGAAATTCTTCAACATATTGGGATTTTTTATATGAAGAATCAGCTCTTTCAAACAAGTCCTTGACTTCGTCATCATGCACTTTTGGACATACTCCCAAGTCAGCCCTTGTGTTGACAAATAAGTCATGAGGGCAGAATTTCACCATGTAATATTTGCAGTACTGTAACAAATGTCGAGCATGAGCCATTTATTGGTGATAATAAAATGTAGACCTTCATTAAGTGTGTTAACCAAATTTAAAAAATACACAGATTCATATGTAAATCAGGACAAATCTTTATATCATACACCATACACTGTCACAATGTGCCTAAATATTTATTGATGCAATTATAACTTGGAACAAATTATTGATGAATGTAATCTAACAAACATATATTTTTATAAACGGATCAGCAAGCTGAAGTGGCAGTGGGCTGGTCACATCTGTCGTAAGATAGATAACCATTGCAGCAGACGTGTTCTAGAGTGGAGACCACGTCTTGGCAAACATAGTGTAGGGCGCCCTCAGGCTAGGTGGAGTGATGATATACGCAAAATGGCTGGCAGTGGTTGGATGCAAAGAGCTGAAGATCGAGCTCAGTGGCATGCTATTAGAGAGGCCTATGTCCAACAGTGGACGAGAATAGGCTGATGATGATGATGATGATGATGATATTTTTATATCATTTTTATTTATATGAATATCTGCCACAACTGCTGGCAGCCTGGAACTTCTATGTGACTCCAATGTGATCTACATTAAGAGTTAACCAATTAATGACCACCCTGAAAACCAGTAGTTGATGGCCATGTGTAACAAAGAACCCACAGCAAAGACCCAGTGTGGGCCATTTCAATAACAATATTGTCTACTTTTGTCTGTTTTCTACTATTTATATTTCCTATTTTTAAGCCATCCTTTGTACCATTCTTCTACTTCATTCCATACTTCTTCTACCATACCATTCTTCTACTTCATTCCATTCTATTCTATTCTAATTTAAATTTAGGATGTTTAAAAACGAATTTCAAGGAATTCTGACATAATGTAACTATTATTAGATACCAAAAATAATCCACAGCGACTGATTAACGATTTTAAAAATATTGAAACGGCCGTGAAATTTGCCGTAGCTTCACTCATACATATGCCGAACTCACTCGGCGTTCCTTAATTTTAAATTGAAGAGATCATGTGCAATCTGTAACCGAGCCGGCGCTGAAAACGCTTGGATATAAATAAAAAAAGACTTAATAACGCAAAAGTATTCAGCAAACAAGACATAACCTCATTCCTAAACACTTGACAGATTCTTTTGGATCCTCATTACATGTTTCTAAAATATTTGATTGTCTAGAACAACATATTTAAGAGCAATAACTATTCCGCGGCTTTGTACAATGATCAAAATGTAAAACAATATACTGCCGAGAAGTTATTGAGGTTATGAGTCGTGTCTTAAACCGTTTCCATTTGACGTATTATCATCGCTTACCTCTGGATCCTCCCAGTTCGGTTTCTTTATTTTCTCATTTGGATTGGTATTTCGATGTCTGCCCATTAATTCATCTAGCAACTGAGCAGCTGCTAGTACCGCCATGGTGAACAACTGGTATATCCCAACTAAACTTATAAATAACCGCAAACGTATTAAGACCTAACTAATGAACACTAACAATAATAGATAAACGACATTTTTACTACATAATGTACGAAAAGCATTTATTAAATGTGAACATGTCACGCTTGCCGTTCACCCTATTCTAATAAACATAGATTTCCTAAATTAACCGAATCAAAGACGCTAATCATAAAAAAGAATACAACCCAGATTATAAATTTACAGTATTTATGGTAAGCTAACAACAACTGACAAAAGTGACTGTCCGTTCCAGTACTTCTAAAATAGACCGACCAAAACACTTTTCTTAACATCTATGAGCATAGTGGAGGTAGTAGATTCAAATGAAGTGTTGCTAGATTATCAATAACAAAAAAGAAGCGGAAAGAAACTAGAAATGTTTTATATTAATAATTTCACGTCTGTAATCCCCAAAAAGGTAGTCCAAGAATGCAGAGCACTCCCAATAATTTATAACTTATGATATCACAAAAATGTATAATGTTTTATATTCAGATAATTTGAATTCCAATTTATAATGCACATTTTTTATTAATAAAGAGCAGGGGCACCAGTGTCAGTAGCGTTCTGTTTACTTAATGTAGGAAAGTTAAGATATTATAAATAATAGACCAATGATAATTATAATTAATATATGCAAGTAAACAGAGTAGGCGAGCTATAAGCGCGTATTATTGTATATACATTTTGCTTAGCTTTGTATGTAAGTTTTGCTTTGCGTATTATTGTACGTAAGATTTGCTTAGCTTGCCTATTCTATGTATATTATATCTCCATAGTAATAGCTATAGAGATATCATAAATAAAGTAGACGAGTCAAAAGCACATACGTACCTATATATAAGGGAAAATATATCATTGATAAAAAGAAAAAAAATACATGCATTTAATATGTGCGTTCTTAACTGTATCATATTGTATTTATGGAGTATAATGTATTTATTGGAAAAATCATATTCTATTAAATACATTATATTAACGAACTGATGTACACATTGATTGAAGTAAAATCTAGTCTAAAAATTACGTTTTTTTATCATTACGTTTTTGTTAGTTTCTTACCTTGTTACCAATTACACTTACATAATTTTTTATATACATTTACATGTATTTTTTTTATCATACACTTAACATAATACCTAAAAGGGTCTAGCGATTCCTGTATTTATGGTACAGTTTATTCGTATTATATATTATGTCAATGTCAGCTGATTCATTCAATGGACAGGTTCATTACTGTTGTGATTTAATATATTATAATTGTTATGTTTTCAAATAATTACTTTTTGCCTGTGGTATCTTCATGTTAAACTTATTAATTTAAAAAGTAAAACAGATCCTAAGAAATAGAGTAGTAAAAGACATTGTGTAAATTAAATATGGGTGCACTATTCGGTAAAAGTAAAAAGGTAGTCAGCAGAGTTACAGAACAAGATAAGGCAGTTTTACAGTTAAAACAACAGAGAGATAAGCTAAAACAGTATCAGAAGAAAATAGAATTAAACTTAGAAAGAGATCGACAACTAGCCAAAAAGCTTCTAGCCGAAAATAAGCGTGATAAGGCAAAATCATTACTAAAAAAGAAACGATACCAAGAACAACTACTACAGAATACAGACGCGCAGTTAGATAAGTTGGAGCAACTAACTCACGATCTTGAGTTTACCCAAATTGAGATTCAGGTATGTTATTTACTATTTCGTAAAACTTTCTGTACATTACACGGTTTTTCTTATTCCTATATAAATGTTATATACGTAACTACTCGCCTGTAATCTCAGGGGAGTTTGAGAAGTGTATTACATGCCCACCACTTTTAAAAGGTAATATCTATTTCAAAAGTTAGAAAAATTAGAAAGCAAGTTGTGCTTTTATTTTATTGTATGAATATGTAGAGTATTGATAATATAATTTTATTCTGCATTTTTTAAGTCTTTTTTATAATTGTCATCAACAAGTTATTTCTATATAACATTTATTGCATACTAAATTTGTGGGTAAAGCTATAGTTAAATGATTTTTGTTATTAGGTCTTAGATGGTTTGAAAAATGGTAATGCAGCTCTGAAGAAAGTCCATGATATATTAAGTATAGATGAAATAGAGAAAATTATGGATGAAACTAAAGAAGGAATTGAGAAACAGAGAGAGATAGATGAGCTTATATCGGGCCAGTTGACAGAAGAAGACGATGAAGCTATTGAAGCTGAACTTGAAGCAATTCTTGACATTAGTGAAGGTCTTCCCAATGTCCCTACACATGACTTGCCCAGTCCAGCAGCCGAAGAAGTACCAGAAAAGCCACAAAGGACAAAGTCAGCTCTAAAAAAGGTTGCTGTTGAAGCTTGAAAGATTAACAGTTGTCCATGCATTATATTGTACATAGATGTTTAAGCATATTATATTTTTACTTTTATTTTAGGATTTTTTTTATTACTACTCTACTATATATTGTCATATAAGTAGGGACATATCCAGACTATGAGCCATTAGAAGAAAAGTTAAAAAAATCAAATAGTGCCAGACATTTTTTGATGGGGGAAACTTTCTAGTGTCCAATACCCTGGAAGAGATATCAGGTTATGTGGAATTTTTACCACAGTAAAACTCGCGGTAACCGTCCTCAGCGCTAACGGCAGGATCTCCAATGGAATGCACTAGTGCCCTCTTAGCACGATCTACCCTGCAGGCTTGACACTCTTGTGCTGGTCCCGATCTAGACACAAGTAGTGCCAGACCTAGAACTCGAACCAAAGGCTTCTCAATTGGCAGTGGCGCTTGCAAATGAAATAACGACGTAACTTTACGTCTGTAATCCCCGAAAAGGAAGGCAGAGGAATACAAAATACTCCTACGTTTCACCAGTTACGTTTATATACGTACAACTATAGAATACGTGGTGAGCCTATTGCCATGCATCGGGCACGTATCCAGACTCCGAACCACTACTAGAAAATGTAAATTAGATAATTTTGTAG
>DWEI01006274.1:0-10212 GCA_018245875.1 Mysoria ambigua | reverse complement strand
TAACAATTAACATTTTTAGACCTGCAAACTACAGCAACTCATTTCCAAACGTCTATGTCTAGCATGTATTCTGCAATTGAGTAATAAGCTTTTTGACATAATCTAAACTTAATGTATTTCTTAAATTTACAGATAGGCAAATTTAGCGCTTTGTTTGGTAGTTTTATTAGTTAGATGTTCGGAGTCTGGATATGCGCCCGATGCATGCCAATTGGCTCACCACCTATTCCATAGTGGGACGTAAACGCAACATGAAACGTGGGAGTGTTCAGAGGTATGCCTCTGCCTACCTCTTCGGAAATTACAGGCGTGAAGTTACATATACATATCTCCTACTTACGTCTCTAACGCAGATGCAGAATAGCATATATAGGAAATAAATCTTAAGCAGTAGTACGAGTATTGCTGAGTCAAGCAACAACCGTTTCATATCGATTACATTATGTACGTGAAGTTCACGTGGTACCTGTGTTTACCACGAATAAACTATGTTTTATTCTTTCTCCATTCCCAAAGCGATGTGAATAAGAGGACCGCAGGAGGGCCGACGCCGCGCGCCGCGCTGGCGGCGCTGCGCGGCGACGCTCCTCGCCACCTTCGGGATCTCGATATTTGTCACATTCTCATTCGTACAACACATCACCCAAACACCTATCTTACTCTTGTATTTGCATGAAAGACACTAGTAATTCTGAAAGATACTTGTATATAGAAGTGCGAGATAGTTTTTTGATGAAAAATAAAGTGTGTACTTCAACAAGAATCAAAATGCTTTATTAGGATTGTATCATGTGCCCCTATTTCTATCCTTTCCGTTAACAAGAGTGAATCGTAAGCAATGAAAGACAAAACTCTTCATCATTCGTTATCCTAGCTACTATGATAAATTTTTACTGTAAATTTTGTGTAGATAAAACCAATAGCACCCGAGCCGGGATTTGAACCAAGACCTCAGTATCAGTAGTAGCGCTTGCAACTGCTCGACCAACGATGTAGTCACTGGCACATAATTATAATAGATTTATACAAAAAAAAGATCTTTATAGGTAGGAAACCATAACCTCGTAAAAACTCCATCTTTTACTCCACTTTCGGATCGCGATTTTGTTTAACAGGGCAGTTAACATTTTTTAAGTGAAATCGCTTTTTAGAACCAAACAGTCGAGCGATTTCACATTAACCTTTCCCATTGTTCGTGTTGTGAAACAAAGCAGATCGACAGGCTCTCGACATAACGACACAATTAGCGTAACCTAATTGTGACCTATAATTTATGTTTCAGTATTTCCACTGGCGCGCTCTTGTCTTTGTTCAACTGTATCGCCAGTAAATAATGTTTTGTGATGCTATCTCCAAATACTTCCTAGAAACTAGTGAGGCATTTCTACGACATTTTTAGAGATTTTCAAGTGAAACGTATTTTGTAATCGATTGAAAACAACATTTGTGACATAGGCACGTTATCTGTAAATATAGGTAGGTACATCATTCACAATGCATCTCAACTCATTTTACTGGTCCATTCGGTACAATTTTAATTACAACAGTTTTAAGACGATATGACGAATACGGCGCGTCGACTAACAAGCGAAGAGAGTGCACTTGTGATGAAATATAATTGCCTATTTCATCCAAATGTCCGTTTAAGGTGTCTGAATGTAATTACCAAAAGTCAGCGCCGTCCCGCCCACGAGCGCTCTCACGCGTTGCTCTCCAACAAACAACCTGCGCACAAAAGTAAATTATAGCGTTATTCTTTGTAGTTTGCTCTTTGACTATTATCTTTATTACAGGTTCGTAATGGCTTATTTTTGGTACTAGCCATAAACGTTCAAATTACGAGAACTGTAATCGATCGGGGCGCGTCTTGTGCTCGTCGCAATCTGACTGGTCTATCACGGCGCGGTCGCCGCCGTGAACCTCAGCCGTCGCGTGGCCGGCCGCCTGGCGTACCTGCCCAGGACCATGAGCGCACGTGCAGCGAACGGTCCCGGTGGCCGGAGCGCGTAACTCGCGCCGAGCGACAACACAACAATTGCACTGGGCCGTCCAACTCGGCACGCGCCCCACACGCGCGTCACTGCGACGCAAATTTACCTTTGCCGTAATGAAAAGTTAAGGGCATTCGGTCGACATGTGGCAGATGTACCAATAAAATTTCATTAGTGTAGGTAATTTGTTTCTTGCCAACAGCGAATGTTCAGCTCGAGACCATATAAAAATGCATTTATTTTGTCGCTAGGAATGTAGGAATTCTTTAATCCTATATCTTAACAAAATCAAGCTCCGCTTCGTTAAAAATACGGTTAAATCAGATGAACATATATAGTTTCTAACACATTATAAATAATAAACGACCCAGCCCGTACAATGTTACTGATGAGGTCATAAGTAACACAATAGACGGTAAGAATTTTTTATTGCTTTTTTTATATTTGACCTAGTAATTAGGCAAAAGACTGACGGTGGTATGGTGGTCAGATGGAACCTGATGATAAGTGGCCACCTTCATTTCGAGAACCGGCCACTGCGTTGCCATTATTAAAGACACATACTATCACACATCTTCGGTAAAAACCGACGGCCACCATGTCCAGTTGACGTGGATTAAACCTGATCCTTCGAGGAACAATGTGAGCAGAACGACCCAACATGTACGTAAATATCGTATGTTATCTTTGCAAAATTACCACATAGGTATCTATCTGCTCACAAACAATTGTAAGGTATATAAGATTCATTTCATAGTTTAAAAATTGTAACGTAAACACTTAACGAGAAAAATGGTTTAATCATCATAAACAGAAAATGAACGGAGGATTTAATATAAATACTAGCAACTATTTTGAGCGATTTTTCTCGTAATGGAAGCTAAACGATAGCAAAGAGCCTCTAATGGTATCGTAAAAAGTTCGGCCATTTACTTTTTAGATCACAGCTTAAAACATCACGACATTGTCTCGGCTGTAAAGTAGATCGTATCATCGCGTCAGGCAGTGAGTGGCGGCGTGACGCGGCGCTCGGCGCGCGGCGCGCGGCTCTCGGCTCTCGGCGCTCCACTCTCGGCTCTCGGCGCTCCACTCTCGGCTCGCGGTGGCTCCCCGCGCCGGTGACAACTCAGCGCAATCACTAATTGAATCAGTCGCCAGTCACTGCTACCAGCGCACTGCTTCCATAACATCACTTTCCGTTGACGAAATTATGATTTCTTTCGCGTTATCGCATCGCCTGATCCTAAAGAATCTCCGATGAAACCGCGATACCGCATCGGCCGCGCATCGATTACTCAGCCCAATGGACGCAGACCCAGCGAGTGCCCGAAAGCAAGCGGCTCACTTCAGCCGATGGACGAGATTACACGTTAAACATTACTTTTTGTGTAATGGTTTTTACACTACCCTTTAGATACGTAGTGTGGTACGAATATCATTTTCTATATTAATTAAGACTCTGAAGCAAATATTGAGTACCAAATAATTTGATACAAAATACATATTACATCTTAAGTAACAACGGTGCGGCACATAACGCACACGTTATTATTCATATAACCACAAGTATTATTGCCTACTTACATATCAATTAATGCCATAAATCTAAGTGGACGTTATCACATGCAGCAATATGCGGAGGAATTGTTACAAGCCGTTGATAATTATTATTGGCCGACAAATCTTCACTTAGGGAACCGTTACTCGTGATTTGTTGCAGTGAAAACATTTCTTCATTTGCATACAATGGCCTGATGCCAAAAAATATTGGAGTGTAAACGCTTACCGCGAAGGCATATATGAAAGTTTTAGCCGCAGATGTGTCGTAGGTTGTACGGTGTGCCGTATTCAATGTAACTCACATAATTGATGACTAAAATAAAGATCACGGCTCCACGGAAATCTAATAATCGAATCGCTTCAGACGTTAATGAGAATTAATTGGGTATTATTATCGATTTTTTATGTCGATGCGTCATTGAGACATTTAGAATGATGATTATCTGTGGAGTCATTTTTATGGCGCACAAATCTATTTAGGTTGTGGTGTATAGTTTTGTAACATTATTTGCTACAACGTTAGTTTATTATTACATTACTAACGCTTTATGTACAAGCGAAAGTGTGCTTATGCAAAGATTTTCTAGTAGTGGCATGTATAATATAGCCACATATAGTAACATAGCTATATATAGTATAGCTAGCATTATGTCTAGATTTTCTAATAGTGGCATGTATGCTATAGTTATATATAGTAAAGTTAGCATTATGTAGTTTATCCAGTAGTGGCTCGATGTTTGGAAATCTGCCCGGAGTGTCCCACCAGGTTCACCATCCACTCCGTACGGAGACGTGCGACGCGCTGGATTGTACTGCAATCCTCGGTCAGCCTTTTCTGGGATCGCAGGCATGATGTTACGAAAATATAACTAATTATGTTAAAGTTAGTTTCTCTATCATTACTACTTCAAGCTAACCCTTTTTAAGACTTTAATTTTCAACGTCATCATGCATGACTAATAGCGAGGTGGGAAGAGGGAAGAGACCGGCCCGCGCTCGTCGACCGGCAGATTGCGTCGATCGAATGAAGGGAAAATCAATTTGGGATCTGAATGAACGATTCGTCCTCGGTTCGGATGTTGTAAGAAACATTACGTTTCACTTTGTCGTAATATCTAAGTCTCCTGATTCTGCTTAAAGGCTTCCGATCTGGAAAGCAATGGTCTGAGACATATTTGAGCCAGAGTACCTGTAGCCTGTACTACCGAAACTTAACCATCATAACACAGATCGAACATGATCACTGAAATCTCCTCATCGTACACAAAACGCGGAATACACGAACGGACACGATGACAAAGTAAAATAAGTTATAGGTACTCCTAACGTAGTGGCGGCGTGCTCCATAAATAAACCCTTATTTGTTCCGCGGACTCGGGCCCTGCGTCCACGCGACACCATAACTTGTACACCTCGCTCTGGACCTATGATCCGCGCCGTGTTTTGTGTTCATTTGTAAAGGTTGCAAGCCAGCGTCTTTATCCTTGTTCTAGCGTGACAAATTGTTTGTAGTGAATAAATTGTAACGTTTGTAATGAAATAAAGTCCAATTGTAAGAAATCCGACAATAACATATACCTATAGAATATTTCAAATACACATACTTTCACGCTAGGTCTGTTACGGGGCGAGCAGATAACACCGAGTGCCAAATATTTATGTCCTTACAAACTTCCTCGGTGTTCACTCTCTTCGGAGACACATTCTTACATCGTTGTAGTCTCCGAAAAGACTTACACACGCAGTGTGATGCACCCTCAAGTCCGCCGCAGCACGAGTGACGTCGAGCGCGCTCGCGCAGGGCCGTCCAACGTTGAATCCGGCGATGGCCGATAACCATATTTCGGCGCCGCGGCGGCACCCGCGACGCAGACGGAGCGGCTAACGGAGCTTTTCTAACCGCGATTGTTTCAAACTATTAATTGTGGATCGTTCCACGGACAATGCACGCACTGGCTAACAATGAAACCGGAAAAATCTTTCGCATTTATGTAACACCTCGTGACCCCTTAACGGTGTAGAGTCGTTATTAATTATTTCAATCAAACGAAGGTTTTACTTGTTGCATTAAGAGCGCCCGTGTAATTAATTGTTTAGATAACCACTGTTCCGTGCAAGGAGGTATTTGTTTTAATTAAAGTTAATAATAAAATTGACAATAAGCTTACATGACGGTATTGTAGGTACAATGTGATTAAAAATTCCTAAAATATCTCTGACGCCCACAGGCTTATGCTTTTAAAAATTAGTTCAACAAATACCTATACAACGTGTTATCAAAATGGCCCACGCAGAACGATACACAATTATCCATGAGATAAGATGCAAACGTAAGAGAGCAAATCGACAACAATTAGTGATGTTTATGAGATGAGAAGGCAGTACACGTTCGGGACGAGGAGCGCGGCGCTGGATGATGCCGTTCCGCGGGCGGAAGCGGGCGCGCCCACGCGCGGGTCAGTGCAGCGACCCGCGCTCGCCTCCGTCTGCGCACACCTCATTGTCCCGGCTCGCGGGCCGCACGCCGCCGGCAACTGCGGCGAACAGGTTCACCGACGTAGAACGATTCTCGCTCATCAACTTACAAACTGTAACCTTTGCATGTCTCGTTGTTATTATTACTGTGTCGCACCGAGACGACCTGTCTCTCTGCCGGCCCCGTGTGGGCAGAGGGCAACGCTTGTCAAATATTAGAGATATCCTTACTATATGTATTTATCTAATTCCAAATCGTACCAATAAAATTTCCGTAACAGCAAGATAATTGGTAAGATTGGTTCCGTCCCATCAGCCGGCGGTGATGTGTGCTATGCTTTCATAACAATACGACAAATAAATCTCACCCGCGGCTCGAGGCGGCCGCTTCGCGGGCCACTCAAATTAACTTTCATAATTAGAGGCGTATGACGCGCGACGCCCATCGCCTCACAAATTACACCTGCGTTACTAATTGCGTCAGACGCGGTTATTTTTTCTCAACAGTGATTCCTCGCTAAATGGTGACCGTGTTAAAATAGTATTTATTGCAGCCATCTGTCACCGCGGTAATGACTACCGTGCGAGATACATCAGCCGCCGACTCATCAAAAAATCAATCTACTAGAGAGAGCGGCGCGCCGGGCGTGTTCGCGCGCCGAGAGAGCACCATGCACGGGAACACTGGTGGAGTGTGCCTCGTGTGACCAGATCCTACTGACGTGTAGGTACATATCAAGAATATTAAAGACAATAAAAAGCATTAAAATTTATGTATATCTCGAACTTACCTCGACCAGTATAGAACAATTTCATTCAATAATCAGTCTTGAACTTCAGTAACTTTATTCCACCGATTAGTGATTCCCCGTTGACTAGCTGAAACAGAATGCAACTGGCAGTGTTCCATTCTGAGTCGCGGTGGCGTCAGCTGTACAGTATACTTCTAAATTAAAAATATCACATTATTAGATAAATGCTACTTATAGTTGAGTGCCTCGTTGGTCGTCCTGGCTTCGAATCCCGGGTCGGGCACCAGTATTTTTTCTGAGTTATGCTTTTCTAGTAGTGACACGGAGTCTGGATACATGCCCGATGTATAGCAATAGGCTCACCATCTTCTCCGTGGTGCGACGTGGTAGTGTTCCACATTCGACATTCCTCTGCCTATCTCTTACGTTTCCCGCTACTTAGGATTGTCTATGACGTGATTATCATAACAGGAGAAGAAGCTACATTTGTTACACGTGTACAGAAATAATTCTTACATAAAATTAAAAAGAGAGATACATCCGATATACCGTTAAAGAAGCTATAAATTTGCGCGCGCGTTCACAAAAACCAGCCCGTTGAGCTGAGCCGGGCAAAGCAGAGCATTACAATCAATATTATCGCTGCGGCCGCGCCACGGTGCCGCGCTTGAGTTACGAGCGTGCGATTTACACCCGCCGTATTATTAACAAGTTGTAAATCACAGTTCGGGATTAGGAGCGCGGTGGCCCGGCCGCGCGACGTCGCTCTGGCGCCCTGCAGCCCGCGCCACAGTGCGCCACGTTGCCATTGTACCCATCGGGTTGCTAATGGACAGCGGCGTGCGCGAGGGTCGATCGATGGCTTGACCTTATAGTCGGATACTAGCTGACGCAAGCGTCGGATGTCACCTATCTGGCGTGATGAATGTGGAGGAGCTCGTCAGATTTGTTAAAATAAAGACAATTGGCAGTCGGCGCTCTCTGCCTACCCGGTAGGAAACCTTGCGTAACGATATAAGAATCTTAATATTTTAAAGTAGCAATTCTTGTATATTAAAATTTAAATTGATCTAGGCAGTACCATCTAAACGTGAATCCGTTTAGATTTTTAGACTTCAAAAACAAATAATGTGCTTTATTGTTTTTGAAATTGTCAACCGAAAGTACTAAAATAGCTTAGTATCAATTGTGTACAAGAAATTTAAAAAGTGTGTTAAAAAAAATTCAATTGTTTTTCTTCTGTTAGGTTGTTGTGAAATTACAAGTACAATGAAGAATGTAATTTTTAGTATGTACATGTGCTATTATCCTACGCTTATTACGCTTACGCTACGAAAATGAAGACTCATTTTCTTGAACACCATCCGAGCGATGCTTAGTCATAACACTACAGTACCTACCTATTGTTAGTTAACTTACAATTAGCCGGCTTACCTTTCTTACCGACAAACATTTACATTCATTTTTAATCGAACACTCGAATCTCGTAATGGTACAAAATTATTTGAGCATACATATATAAAACAACAACGACTCCTTCCTGCGAGTTTGCCCTTGCAGGAATTGTATATATTAATATCAAAGCTAGTCCATTAATTAGCTTTTTTTTAAAATTTGCTTACAATATCCTAATGTTATCCTATAAGATATTATCCTATCGTAGGTTTCAAGGCCATTGACTCATACTACCGAAACAACACGCCTGTCATACCCGAAGATGTAAGCAGAGGAATGAGGCACACTCCCAATATTCGCTAGTTACGTTTACGTCTCACTATGCAATAGGTGGTGAACCTTTTGACATACAGCGGGGGCATTTGCACTGCGAGCTAGTACTAGAAAGCCAATAAACCCATAGTAAATACCGTAGAAAGCCAATAAACCAATAGTAAATACCGTAGAAAGCCAATAAACCCATAGTAAATACCAGTTAAAGCGGTACAAGTTGGCCAAGATCGGTATACGTGTAGTGGCTAATTCGTCTTCTCGCGATGAGACCGGGTCTTCGAAGATTGTTGGCTAGCAACCAGACATCGTTCAGGCCGCTGTCGCCGACCACGCTGAACGGAACAACAAGACAAAGCTGTACGATGGTCTGGCCTTAGACAGACAGAATTAGTTTAGTATTTACAATGTAAACATGACTTGTTCTAATGACAGACCATAGAGTAATTAAACAATCAGATAACGTAGCATTAGACGATTTCCAGTCGTGTCCGTGCGTCAGATATTTCTAAGCAGCGTTTTTTGCACACATCCGGTCCAACTTGAGGTGGAAAACATCATAAATAAAGATGGCCTCGAAGTTAACGCACCTCAACCTGCGCCTCCAAAACAATACGCAGCTGAGCGCCAGTTGTTTGCGATTATCGAGAACGTCATGAATTATGAAGTGAGGAAACGACGCTTTTCTTACGTATCATATTAAAGGGTTGCTGACTTTTGAAGGTTGGCTACGTATTTGGTGGCACATTTATTTTTCTTATACAAAATTATATATGGCACATTGAGTTTGTGATAACAAAGGTATGTGACACTCGGTGCGCTCTGCCTATTCCGTAAGGAGCCTGGCGTTATTATATAGCAGTCATAATTAAAATATTATTTGATCGTACGTACGCTTCACTTACTGCAACAGCCTGAAGCGATACTTATCTTTATCACTTAGTCTTAGCGGGCAACATGATCTTACTAGATCTATTACATTTGTGTAATATCCCAGTAAATAAATGGGGGTATCCTAATTGGAATGTTAGAAGTTATCAACTTGTGACTCATCTGCGTAAAATATTATATATAAAGCTGGTATTGTGAAATTCTTTTTTTAATTTTCATTCTATTACCAAATCCATATCTATTATCTGGTATTCTTACTTAAGCTAGTAAGTGTAGGAGCAAGATAGCTTTCGAACTGGAATGGCAGTATCGACTTAAAGGCCAAATCTAATAAACTGACATTCAGCTGTACCGCAAAATATTGTAGACCATTCGTACAGGATACTGCAAATACGAGTGGTTCAAATACAATTTATACACATGACTACAGATACCACTGGTGCCTGCACAAACAGGTGTGCGTCGTGATTGTGTGAATTGTTCCTCGAGTTTCAAGCTGATGCTACTTAAAATGCATGAGTCAAATAATTGCATCAATCTGTGCTCTGCGATCTACAGTCCGCTTGGACTCAGACCTAACCCTCAGGTCACGCCGACGTTGAACAGTGTCCTAGGATGAACTGGTTATGTGAGGACAACGACGTTTGAAGCAGTTTGTGTGTCTCGTCAGATCGCGGCTTTAGAGTGATTATGAAGATCCAAATCTAGAAGTCGTCACTCCATATCGCCATATACTCCGAAGGTGGTAGAACCCTCTGTGGTTCGACTCCGGCGGCACCACCCCCACACCTATTTCTGCCTTATAACAGCAGTGTTAA
>DWEI01006273.1:0-10213 GCA_018245875.1 Mysoria ambigua | reverse complement strand
GGACGTAAACGTAACCGGTGAATCGTGGGAATGTTCTGCATTCTTCTGCCTACCCCTTCGGGGATTACAGGCGTGAAATTTACGTTACGTTACTTCTAAAAACTCAATATTTAGAGGCAACTGATTGTGGCGCGAATTTCGTCGAATTTAATTTCTTATAAGTCCTATAATGTTTAAAGACAGAATACACCTACCTAAAGAGACGCAGCTGGTCCAAGCAACAGACGAATGAAAGCAACGTCAAGTGCACGCCACGTTGAACATTGCCGATGGACTGTAGATTGTCCCTTTGTCCAGCGCAAAACGCATCATTTCTCATCTGTCACCAGGCGGTACAAAAAGTAGGAAGTGTCACGAAACTATCGTCTAGTTTGTGACGGGCTGTTCAACAATGTATTGTCGACTTTTGAGTTATATGATTGAAATTGAGTTTTACTGTGCATTTACTATAATATTCATAATATCGATTAGTTTCATATTAAAATTCATTGTTAGGATACCTACTGAAATTTCATAAAGGAAAATCTTAACTGGTGAAACGTGTAGTTCTACCTGCTACACATTTCTGACCACCTCTTCGGGGATTACAGCCGTGATGTTACGTTACGTTATGTTACATTTATTCGTTCGATGTATTTTTAATAGAATTATAGTATTAATTAACGTTTTGTATACGAAGGTGGTATTCGTTTTTAGATATTATTCAAACATTAATTACGTTGATACTAAATAAATATGGTAATGTTGGTCGCCTTTGACGGTGGCTGCATCATTGATACGAGCTCGGTGCAATGCCATATTTATTTGCTCACCTATTTATAAGTTACGATATGCTGAGGATTGAATTTCCGAGAATATTATCGGTTAATTCAGGTTCAGTGTAATAAATCCAGGACTAGTTTATCGACTAAGAACAGGCGACTCAGGTTGAATTTATCATAAAATGTATACTGTGTCATTTCAATCTTCATCACCATCATCATCTTCATCATCAACTCCATCATATTTGTCATCATCATCTACAATCTTTGTATCGTTCCATCAAATGTGAAATGGCAGCGACAATCAACAAACATTTCATTGAACGATCACTATTTCAGAATTATGCACTCTATTTCCATTTTTGTACAGCCCAATAGAGAATGAAGCTGCACGTATATTGCCAGAGTCGGTTGATTGTCTCTATTGGCGGGTTATTTCATACCACGCATTCATCTTCATTTATCACGAGCATCCAACCGCGGCGTAGTGTGGATACGCTTGCTGAATAATCTGTTATAGTTCGCCGTCGCATCCGTAACACGATGACCCAAAAATTGTTATAGGTTGGTGCGGTCGTATCCATGATACGATAATAATAAAAATTTTAATATATACATAAACACAAAACGTATCGTATACAAAACAAATTGTGATGTTTGTTCACATTTTATTGGATTTAAATCTATCACGACCTATTTTTATTTTATTTAATTAAACTAGACATTGTACGAAATAAATCGTCTTACGAGTATAAGGCACTTTTGGGAAACCTAATTGTAGAAGGCTAAAGTTTTCCATCAATATTGAGCATACATTTTAAAACCAAATACAAATTTAAAACCAAAACATCAATGGCTTAAAATTGTAAGGGAAATCCATTATGATCGCCGGACGCTTACGGCATCATAACGGCTCTCATCAAAATTGCATCTGGCAGTCACCTGTCAGTGCCTTTCCGAGGCCACCGGCTCACCAGGTTATTTGTGAATGGCAGCTGAAACACAACTACATATAGAGGTAACATGATAACTGTGATCCCCGACTAGGTAGCCAAAGTGATTTAGTTCATACCCACGCTTCACGTTACGTTTACGCCCCACTAAAAATAGAAGATGAGTATATTCACACACACCGAGTATATATATCTAGAATCCGAGCCACAACAAGAAATTGCAATTAGAAAGTCTAGTTGGAAAAAATCCAATAGACTCGAACCCAGGACCTCTAGATCGCACTATCCAGCACTCGATCAACGAAACATTCACTCTAAATATAATAAAAAAATCGCCACGTCATTGAACAGTTAACAACTACCCCCGCCCGCGCGCGCGCCCTGTCGGCTGGGAGGGCGTTTAATTGATGTGACGGATTTTCTAGCACCCAGCCTCGGGTAAATGCTCTTCGCGTGTTAATTCACTGCGTTTGGCTTGACTTTTTAAAATCTAGTTTTATTTATAGGTATACTAACTGCTACATGGTTCACGGATTCGAGAGAAAAATAAGAATTTTAGCGATTAATAAATAAATTATTGACCTTATAGTTGTATTCTTTACTGTAATGTTCTAAGAGTGAATCTAAGAGACTTGAAATGTACTAACCCGTACTTCGTATACGCGGCAAACTATAGCCTCCGCCTCACTCATTCGTTAAGTGATTCATCCAACGGGATAATGCTAGAAGTTATTGTGTGTATATGAGAAAAATCAAGGCCATACTTGAACTTTAAGGAACAGCTGGGCTTACTTTTCACATGACCGGCATCTTTAACAAATTATTTTCTATACAAAACCTTGGTGTCCACTTGTACGTTTATCTTTGACACCTGAAACATACCGGCTGATAGATTAAGCCTGGGTATGAAAAGAGACATGATGTTATAATAAAAGAATCATATTAGCTATTTACGTTAAGAGATTTTTATATAATAATAATAATTTAGTTTATCAGCGTTTAGTTAATACCAATAGGCTCACCACCTATTTCATAGCGGGACTTAAACGTAACTGGAAAATCGTGGTAATGTTCTTCATTTCTCTGCCTACCCCTTCCGGGATTAAAGGCGTGAAGTTACGTTAGTTACTATCACTGCCGCCATGTACAGACGTGTCTCGAGGTATTCATTTATTGAACAAGGATATGGAGTTATTAACGTGTTTAATAAAATTGTATTTGATCAGTATTATTATAAATGAAAAATGTATTGCATTAGACAACCAAACGTATCAAATGTTGTGTTAAATTGATTTATCTGTGCCGGATACCCACCGGTCAGGATCACGTGCGCTTGCAATATACACGCTTCGGCCAAACGCAACATTAATTATAAACCTTAACGAGATCACTTTATCATTGTGTGATAATGTGAAATAAATTGCTCAATTTACATTGTTGGATAGGTGTAATCGATTGCCGTGTTTATCTTGTTTGGATAACTAGCCATCTGATCCCGAAGCAGGCAGAGAGCCCTGATTATGGGCAAGGCATAGGCTGAGAGGTGAAAAGTTAAAGCCACAGACGCTACTCTGACCGAGTATGTGTTAGGGAGCTTGTGGAAAATGCTAAGATGTGCCAATTTTATCACGATTTTTTTCCTTTACCAATATAGCGTGTCATATTAAATAAACATTTTCCATTTTGTACCACTATTGACTGCTTCGTTGATGGGGAAATGCCAAGAGCAATTGATTAGATTTTTCTTATTTCGAATTTAACTTCCACTTTCCTAGTACTGACTCGGGGTATGTGTTTGTACACAGTATATCACATAGGCTCACTTAATACTTTGTGAATCGTGAGTTCGTGAGAGCGTACTACGCCCCCCTGTATACCTTTTCGATGTGTGTTTTAAAACCTGACACAAATTGCGCATCAGAGACACCACATAGAGCTATATCCGCTACGCTTTTCTACTTCATTCGAATCAATATGAAAATTTTAACAGATAAGGGACATAAAATGAGATTTATATTTTCAAAATATTTGCGTCGTAACTCATTCTCACGGTTACACATTGTTCTAAGGAGGCCACGCTTGTGAGTAATGGTTGTGGGCTTAAACAGAAGTCCTATTTAATTTATTAAGCGACGAGAAAAAAGGGTCGCTTTTAATTACGAGAGAAAACTGGTATTGTCATGTAAATAAAGTGAAATTTGTGACACAGATGTGTCAAAGTAATTATTTATATATTTTTGTATTAAAACATGAACACATCGTAACATTATGCCTGTAATCCTCGAAGAGGTAAGCAGACGATTGTAGTTCTCTTAATCTCCCACGTTTTACTAGTTACGTTTACGTCCCACGCTGGTGAGTCACGCGCCGGGCAAACATACATATATCCGGAACTCCTACTAGATATTTTAGTTTGAAAACTGTCACCAGCCGACGCGGGGTGGGAACCCCAATTAAAAAGCTAACATCGACTAGTCGCGTTCACGTTTTCGATGAACGACATTCGTATTCTGCCGTGTTCAACAATCGCTCGAGTGGCGTCGACCTACATCGGCGCACGGTACCGCCGACGCCGGGGCGGTAGCGCGACGGCCGCGCGCTGGCGACGCGGCGGGCGCGCGTATATTAGACGCTAACCCAATTTAATTAGCTCATTGATTTTCACGTTCGCTCGATCAAGTGACGCTGCGGTTAAATGTCCTTTGAATACGCGTTGATCTGTTAGCCGTGTGGGGCAGTGAAACGATGAAAGCATCGATAATGGTGATGCCGTCCGTTTTGTCGATATAAATGTAAACCCACATTCGATAATGTTTCTCAATATTATCGAGAGTGTGAAAACATTATAGATTGAGTTTGAAATTTGTTCTTTTGTATATCTGTTTATTACTGATTTACTTAAATATCATTTAACACACATCAATAAAACTTTCTTCTTTTGCATTGCATAAACTATTTCAACATTAAAGATACCTACAATTTAAGTCAATCAAGATTCCTGCAGAAACGCAGATACACAATTTCCGATAAAAATAACTTACTATAGTATATATAAAAGGACTCTGGCACCCTAACTTAATTTTTAACATAAGTTGGTTACTTGCTTCGCTCTAACATAGCTACGAAAATTTTTTGAACAATATTACGAAGTTTGCGTTAATTAATCCTATAAAAAAATTATATAGGAAAACAAAGTTTTCCGTGTCAGCTAATATTCAATAAATCAATTCTTACAGAACAGTAAGTCAAGTTCGAAATTTTGTGATAGTTATGTGAATTTATTATTACCTTAACGCTATAATAGTCAGTGCCTACATGTTTGTCGGCCTCGTTGGTCATGCGGGCATTAAACGCACCTGCCGATCAAGAGCATCTGGGTTCAAATCCCGGGAGGGCACAATAGAATTTTATAACCTTAGATTTTCTATCAGTAGCTCGGAGTCTTGATACGTGTTCGGTGAAAGGCAAAAATGTTGCCGTCTGTTCTATCGTGTACTATACTACTTTCCCTACCTCTTCTGGGATTAAAGGCGTGACGTTACGTATAAGAGTAGAGTCTAAATATGTAATATGTATTTTGTAAAAATGTATTTTGTAAACAAATATGTATAGTTAATATCATATATCATATATTTTCCAAATATCATAATATAGTTAATATCTTATATCATATATTTTCCAAATATCATACATATATTTTCTTAAAGAAATAATTTGCATCTAACTTAAGATGCTGTTTTTGCGTCGGTTTTGAATACTTCTGACTCGCCCATCAAATTTCATTTAGACATTCCCTCAAATAAACCACAGAAGTACAGCGCGAAGGTTAACCGAGATAAAGCTGTAACAACGTATCTGTAACTCAGTATACTCCGGCCGCTTCATGGCGCTATCACCCGGTAAGATTTCCCCAGATGTTTCCCAACCTTAATAAACTTCCGTTCCCACCGATACAGTCGGCCATTAGACAACAGACATTTAACTTATCTACAACTTCACCCCGCACTCGCTTAATGTACTGCGATGTGATCACGCCAGTTTTACACCAAACTAATGTACGCACACAATGATCGTCAACCGACAACTGTTATGACACGGCCTTCTGGTAAGCATATTGATGGGTTTTCTCTGGGTTGCGTTCATAAAGTTACTGAGCGTTATCGTTAAGGACGTTGTGCGTTTCATTTAAACGATATCCTTTTTTTCCTCTAATATCTACATAAATATCTTGTATCAGTGTTAGCGATCGAACTCCACAGAAGTTCGACCGAATTTTATGGATTTTCCTGTGTATGTTTGGTACGTTTCAGAATAGGTCATAGGCTTCTTTTTTAGTACCTCGGTGTCTGGATATACTCGGTGTATATCGACAGGCTCAACATCTATTCCATAGTGGGATGTAAACGTAACTAGTGAAACGAGGGTATCTACTATACTCTTCTGGCTTCCTCTTCCGGGATTACATGAAATTAATTTACACGTGTAAATTTTGTTTGACTTTCTTCTGAATGAAAGTGCAATTCTTCAAATGATAGAGGCAAAAAACAACCTTAAAGGACTCCTAATACAATTACCTAAAGGTGTCGTTCATTTATCAACGTCATGCAGTCAATTAAAAGAAAATATCAATTAAATGCCCTAATATATACAAACTAATCGTGATATAGACTAATGGAGACCACTTAAAAAAGGAGACAAATTGTATGCCATTCATTTAAGGGAATAGAGACTTTTGGAGGCTTTAAACTGAATATAAACCTAAATTAAAAGCTATTAAGGGTAAAAGCTTCCCGGGCAAAATAATTGATTGTTCGCAATTGTGCAAACAGGGTATACTATTTGAGGAAAATGAAACAATTTAATTTGTTTTATTGTCAAAATCGATGGTAATATTCAACGATCGGATCATACACCAGCACATAAATAATATAAAATCAGTTTAGTTCACGAAATCAAACACCAAAATAGTACATTTCAAAGGATATAATCCAGTGAGTGGCGTGAATTGTGATCGACTTCTTTCTTTGAACATAAGTCAATGGAACTTTATAACCGAGTCTCAAAGAAGTACGGGTTAAGACAACCCTTTGAACGTATTCCACGTCATAAAACAGAATTGACAACGAAGAATTGAAATAAAAAAAAAAAAATGCAACTTCCCCGTCGCAAAAGAAATGGATCCGCGCGGTCGAGACAAGTAGAATATTATTTTTCAAAAGACATTGCGGTTAAAACGTTATGAATCCTACTTGAAATGTGGAATAAATATAATAATATTGTGTTTCCATTTCAATATGAAACGAAACCAGAAAAGTAAGTTAGATTTTGTAACTTCAGAAAATATTTTTTCTTTGTAAATAACACATCATCGTTTTTTTTTATTTAGCGTACATCGATCCACTACTAGGAATCACCAATTAGAAAATCAAAACCAGATCAACGAATATACTCGATGGAACTAATTGTATCAATTGTATCACGCTCTAGCACGCATATACATAGGGATCGTTACTACATATTCTATTATTCCCAATCATCAATATAACTATATTTATATATGTGAGGTGTTCTGTCAAAAATAAACACACATAAGTACAGAGAAAACACATATTTTATTACCAGCACATGAGCTCCAAATCAAATGAATGACATGACGTTTGACGGTTTTGACATAAGGGTTGCCCTCATCGATCAAATGTGAAAATTACGGAAAGGTTAACATTGTCTAATTGTCGATTGAAATAATTCATTAACTTAAATATTATTACCGATTCTGTTGCGTTCAATAATGATAATAATCCTCAAACAATTACTATTGAAAAATTATAATAATTGAATAAACACAGTAATTTCGTTTCATTCTCAGAATAGTTACAATAATAGCTACAAGAGCTTTAATTAGCTAGATCCTGGGCTGCATCTAGCTTTCAATCAGATGACATAGCACTGAAATGCTAGCCTGTTGTTAAGTAAAAAAGTTTTAATGAATGAATAAATTTAATTTGTCATGATTAATATATGTATATATATTTCCAAAATGTAGGTTTACCCAATTCAAATAAAAAGTGTTAACATCAGACATCAATCTTCGTCTTACAGTCGTTTCGTTTCATACAGAATCCACACTTATAACTGTATGTAAATGTATGTACTGCGAATTTTCGCGCACCAAATTAACTTATAAGTATGTATAAAAATTGAAACTACAGTTTATTACAGAAAAGTTGCAGAAAAGTCCTCTAGATAATATGGTGTTGCCATGGATACGTAGTAGCTTGTCCAATTTACAGTAGGTGTACATTTATTTATCACGTTCCGATGTACTCTCTGAAGCGTTTCGTTATTCATTGCGTGTACAGCCGAAGTTTAATTACAAAATCCTCACATGTGGTTTCAACTACATAATAATGGCCAGTCAGCAACACTTTCTAACTTTGTTGACATCGTTACTTCATTATGCGACGCCTCTGGTCAAATGTTATTATAATAATGACGTTTCAAATAACGTTTCTGTTTACACAAATAATTTAGTGTAATAATTTAATAATTTCTGTGTTTTTGTTAACTAACATTTTACTTTTTTATTATAAAAGTAAAGCATGGTCAAGGTAATGATTGGATATGAAACGACAGCTATTTATGCGGTCGAGCCATTAATGCAGACATACCGAAATTTTCTGAGAATGAAATAGATGCAGTCGTGTTCATATTCAGAATAGAGGATCCATTATTATCATCTCAAGAAATTTAATTCTTTCTTAGTGTCTTCTTGTGCCCTCCATTTATTTAATTCATAGCCTTCCAATCTGCAAACTACGTCTAGCAAAAGACTTGCAACCACATTCGTATCACGCGCGAATTCCTCTAAAATAAATTACTTAAAGAAAATATACTTGAAAACGTTAAAGAGTTAGCTTAAATATTTCCTCATGAAGTCTAACACGACATGCCAGCGTGCTACGTCGTTGTGGGAAGCTGCAAAAATATTCTCGGCGCTTTAATTTCCACCCGAAATTTCTCAATGCTTCAAATACTTTTAGTTCTCGAGATTTACTTTCAGAAATAACGAGTTGAAGTCGTAGTCGGTGCTACTTCAGATATCTACGAAATATATTTCAATTTGTTCTATCTTTCATTTCGAGCTATCATCACTTTTGCTGAGTCAATTTGGCCGATTATGTCTCGATATTGTCTCATAAGTCCGTCGGAGCTACGATAAATGAGGAAGAAGCAGGTCAAATCTATAACAATGGAAACATTTGGCAATCGGCGCTATCTGCCTATCATGTAAGGGTTCCAGCGATATAAATGAAATAAACAGATGTTTTAAAGGTTTTATGCCACCTTTAAAGCAGATGTATCAACAAAATCCATAAAGACAATTAAAAAGTACATTTTTAAGATACGTTAAAAAGTACATTGTCAAATTTTAAATCGGTCACAAAATTTTAAAAGTTTTATATAAATGATTCAAAGATAATGGATCCCTCGTAAATTGTATTAGGGAAAAAATGAGTACAGCCGTACCAGTGGATTTCAGAAATGCTTGGCTCGATCGAATGAGAAAATGGCTGGATTCCGTCAGCTGGAACAAAAGCTTTAGTTTCGTTAGTACTTCCGTTGCGTTGGTAGCAGACAAAAGTTTCAATTCAGGATTAGTGCCTAAGCATTGGCATTGGCCACTGAGCCTTGCGAATTAGCCACGCTTCAAGAAATAAACGACCTAATGTGCGCACAGGGTTTTACATTAATATAAAGCTATTTAACTCAAATAAATCAGGTTCTAGGAGAGGCAGAATTAGACGTCTCGAATTCCGCTCTCGTGTTTAAAGGGAGTGATTAATGTAGAAGGAGTACGGCAGGCCTGCAAATGCCGACTGCATTTGGCCCTCCGTGCTTTCTGCCTGCCTTGAAAGGGACCTCACGTGAAGATATGTATGTATAAATCTATTAAATATTACGCCATAGTTTCAAGGGGGTCGCACGAAATATCTCGCAGAACATTGAAGCGGGTCAGGTCCGACCAGCAGGTGCTTTAAGAATGCCTTGTGACGATATTGCGTATAAGATGATCGGCGCGCCATCGGTTCCCGATCTTCGAACACGCAAACGCCAGCGAGAAATCGTCACTCGATATTGGTGATATTGAAATGGGAAATATGTTTGGTGTTTTGGTATCACCATAATAATAATACAGAGGAAAAAATGCATCTGAGGCATTAGGTCTGATCATAGCGATTACATAAAATATCATAATAAATTCTAGTAGGTAGGTTAAAGTAACAATTATATAGTATAAATATCTACGTATTAATTAACCTTTAATGTTATATTGCACATTATAATAAATTGATAACATTTTATTAAAGTCGTAAAATAAAATTTAAAATATTAGTAAAGGCAATTAAATTATCAAGCTCTCAGAAAGGAACATAAACTGTATACGAATGAAAACGTATAATAGTTATAAAGGAGACAAGCAACGAATTATTCGACATC
>DWEI01006272.1:0-10213 GCA_018245875.1 Mysoria ambigua | reverse complement strand
ATATATATGTAACAAAAACGTTTATTTTAAGAAACATGATAAGGACGACAAACACCTGTCCTGCTGAAGTATGAATTTGTTTACGAACTTATCTTAGTTCGGCAATGTTTCCAATCATTGCATTAGTACCACGTTTTGAACATTCTGTTATTTTTGAAGCTAGCAATTCATATCCGCTTTTCTGGGCGTAACTTGACATTTTTTAGTTCTTGTTAAGAAATAACATAAATTCTATAACTGCAGAAGCCTTAAAAAAACTTGAAATTTCCACATATTTATATTTTAATTCTGTGACAATTAAAACTACTTATTTTGGCTGTCAGCTCGAAGAAATCTCAAAATCGTCTTTTGCAATTAAACATTAATCAGCTAAAGTATTTTTTTTTTGAAGGCTGTTACTATCAAAAACCTTATAATGTATTATATTGGTAAACACGTTTAGTTTCGGGTTACATTCTATTTATATACACTACATCTCATTCAAATCAGTTCAGCCGTTTCAACGCGAAAGAGTAACAAACAAACACACTAGCTTTTGTATTTGTGACAGTGGTCATATTATCGACCTGAAACCTGATGTTCTTCAATTAGTTTTTATTATTATTTTTGTTATGTATTTAGTAACATCGTGTGTTTTTGGAATGATTTGATAAATGTATGAGGATTACTAATATTGTTATGATGCTCATCAAATATATGCACGAAAGTCAACTACTAGTGCTTTTCTTATATTCGCATAGGGTATAATGTGTACGTTACTTGGCTTATACTTAATTACAATTCTCGATAGCCCTTTTGTGCTTTTTTATTAACCGCATAAAACAAGTCCCAGAAGGTATGTCTTTCGTGGAAAGGTCGCGCACCCAGCGTCATTATAAAGTCAATGTTAAGATAATTCAACGAGTCGTTGGTGATTGGCTTCCACTTGATTGGCAAGAGATGCGTTGTGTCTGGTGTTGGATTTCTGAAAGAATATGGAAATATTACATTTCAGAATCTATTTCAAAATGCTTAAATTAAAATCAATGTGTTTATATTACTTGAACGATACTAAGATAGACGGGTACTTTCCTTTAAATAAATATGTAATAATCATTAAATCGTTAATAAATGGTTACATACCCGTACTTAACAAAGTTTGTACATAAAGTTGTCATTCTATGAACCATTATTTGGTCTCTTGGAGGCATGACATCTTTGAGAATCGCATAGTCAAATAGATATGGAACTTGGTCGCCGTGAGATGCTCCTCCTATTGTAACGTTATTTGTTAACTTTACATTTCTACTTCCCACGTATGAAAATATGAAGTGATAAACATTTTCGGCTCCATTTTCAAGATAGCTTTGTAAACTTCTATGCGTGGGATAATTAAAGCGTAAGTCCGATTCAAAATCAATTATTTTCGTAATTGATTCTTCTCCCATACTATCTCCGATATAAAAATGTTTATAAAAGTCACCCATTTCATTAGCTTCCTCGGCAAAATTGAAAACAATTGACATTTCGTCCCTAAACAAAGTAGGATCCTTAAAAAACTCCACAGGAAACTTAATATATTCTCCAATTAATTCATCATCAGTATATCCTATAAAAATAGGCATTTTCTGGGCTCTGGGTATCTTAATATTTATAGGATAATCAGTGATAAAGCTTTCAATCCCAGCAAATGTTTTCTCAACACATGGTCTTGAGACTGTAGATAAATCATGTTTAGCGGCTATGACTAACGCAGGGTCAACCGTCGAAAGGAACGACATAGCAGCTTCAAAATCATTTGTTTTATAACCGAGAATTTCTGCCAGTTGTATTGGTTCATTTCTGTCAGAATCTATTATAGCCCACGGGCATTGTGCGGTTCCACTGTGCATAATTGCCGCATGAAAATAAATTTCTTTGTTGAATAAAAGGTGGAAATCTACTGATACAGACCCAGCGCTTTGACCTCCTAGTGTTATCCGGTTAGCGTCACCTCCGAAGGATTCTATGTTATCTTTAATCCACCTTAATGCAATGAGCTGATCTTTTAAGCCAGCATTACCAGGCACTTCGGGGGTATCAAGACACATAAATCCGTATGGACCAGTACGGTAATTAAAAGTTACTACAATAATATCCTGTTCTAATAGAAATCGAGGTGCTAATTTCGTAGTTTGATAATTTCCTCTTTCGAACCTTCCACCGTATATCCATACAAGAACTGGCAGGCGATTTTGAGAATTAGCCGAATTAGGAACGAATATATTCGTACGTAGGCAGTCGATTGTACCAATGGGTTTTCCTAGTGCACTATCATACTGTGGACACACTACTGATTCATCAAAGGCTTCGAATACTGTAGAAAAGGGTGCATGTGGAGTTGATGCCTGAAATAAGAACATTTTGACTTGTTCGTTTTACTTGTTTAGTGCTCATTAGGTTACATTAACGCTCAATGGTTAATCTACTTAAATTTGCTATGCTTAAATTTGACTATGTAATACATTTTATTGAAATTTTTAATATAACGCCTATGAGTTATACACTTTTTAAACTTTTTTGATAATACTACTGAAATCAGACACTTATTTTATCCCATCCTTTCTTTATGGGTGGTTTCTTACTAAGTACTGAGGTTAATGATCATTTTTACCCCTTCTATTGTTTTCAATTCATTTTACGTTCTCGTCAAATAAAGGAACTTACCATTTCCTTAGTACGAGTTTGATTTGATTGAATTACTAAATAATATTGATATATTATGTCCACATCTATCATATCTGTATGTACCATTCACACTCCCTGTACATCCAGTATAGAGTTTAAAAATGATTTTATATCACGATGATACATTACAATAACTACACACTCCACTAAGAATAAGTTTTCTGCAGAATTTTAATCTGAAGGAATAGTACTCTTAAGTATAGACGTATTATCCTTGACCATGGCGTATATATTATTTTTACAATTAAAATAATATTAGAGTAATACTCACCCCAAATGGATTGTCTTTATCAACAGTAGCAAACGGTATGCCCAAGAACATGGAGTAGTCCCCATCAGTCGCTCGCAAGCCCCGTACCAGGCCCAGTGTCGTCTCCACTAAAGGATCTATCCTTGCGACACAATTAACATATTCATGGCAAGTTAGTAATAAAGCTATGACCAAACTAAAACGAGCCATGTTGCCGGCGTGAAGGTTCAAATTGTATGTTGTTTTTTCTCGTTCGCAAGTGATTTTATCGTCTCAACCAAAACTAGCTTTGCACGTTGGGATTGTGCTCGAGCATAATATACAATACAATGATGAATGGGCATAATTTAATAACGAGACAAAAAATGGTATGGTAAAATTGAAAGAAAATAAATATTTATGTAATTTTTTACGTAAAATGTGTTTGGTTTTATTGTGTATTAAAAATGTATTATTTCATTTGTAGTGTTATGAATTATATGTCTCATATTTTATGTAATCATATTATTAATCATTTATAATGATACGTGGTTATACAACGAATAAATACAAAGTGATCAAAATAACAAACAAATTGATGAAGTAAACAATATTGAGATTGTTGGAGTTTTATCTGCCAATTGATGACATAATAGTTACGATAATGCTCTTATTTTCTTAGTCCACGCGTGATGCCACATAGATAATATCAATAACTACATATTTTTCAATACATTGGCAGATAATCTACACTGACGAAAATAGCATAATTTTAAGTCACACGTAATTTTTAAATGGCTAAATTAATGATTTCGTATTTTTGCAAAAATTGAATTATCTGCTATAAAGTAAAATTCCTTTGCGAATATAATAATTTTTACACATGTGAAACATCATTCACTGCTGTGAAATGATAGCGAGTAAATGTTATTAAATTACCATTGTTTTAAAATAAATATAATTCAACTATAATCTATAAAATTTGGACCTATAATAATCTTGCTAGGATTTTTTTTTTTCAATTATCCAAAAAACCTGTCACGGTCTCGTAACTTAAAGACTTTTGATTTATTGTTAATACGTAAAGTGGCAAGCAATCAAAAGTTGGTGTCTGCTTAGATATTTATGTGCAAAAACTCTGGAGCTGTTTGCTGCGGCCAACTCGGAGCGCCAATTATCTCTGGGAAAGTTTACTTGACGCAAGATGTACTCGTATGCTGTTATTTTTTAGTTTGTCTGCTTTCAATTTTCCATTGTTTCGATACATTTGTCGTTCTCGCGTCAGTCGTTATATGAGGGGTTTATTTTTCAAATAAAGTGCATTATTTATTCAAAAACAGAACATTTCTGGTAAATAAGAGTACTATCTTAAAATTGCAACGTCATGTCTCTCGCGGTGTGAGCAGAAAGCAAATATCTAGGTTAAAATGTATTGTAACATTTATTAAAATAAATAAAGTAAATAATAAATATGTACGTCCCACAAGGCGGAGGGGTGTAGTTTCATTAGTAACATTTACATTCAACTGTAGAAAAGGGTGGGCCCAGCTACCATAAAAATTTTCAACTTAGAAAAGCTTATTATTAGCTGAACTGTTGACTGAACCCAGGATCTGGATCCACTTGAACCAATGACCAATATAACGAATCCTTTCCTTTCGAATCCTTTGGTAATGTACGTAATTTAGGAACGAAAGACGTAATAAGCAAAGAGCTTGGCTGTCAATAAACAAGATAACAACACAGGCGAACAACAGCGTGAGTTGCCAATGTCAGATTATCATGGTCGCTAAGGTGTGTATAATAATAGCATTATATCTTGAGTGATAGGTGTACTCGGCAGCGTCGCTAGATTGTACTCAGTAGGTTGGTCGATGCACAATAATCGTTGGTTATGAAAATTAATGTAAATTTTAATGTATTCGTATTTGTGTTTTTTCGTTTCGTGACTGAGTAAACGTACATTTATTGACCCCGTGCCAGTCGCAAGGCGACGAAGAGGCGCATAGGCGGTGCGAGAAACCGTGCTCTGTGATCCCCAACCCGAATGCCCAGCGTGGGGATTATGGGCTAAACCCGGCAGGGGAGTCCATGTGCAGCAACTGTAATATGTGGTTGATGATGATGATGATAACGTATAATTGAATAAAATTCATATTGTGTCTGGTACCTTGAAGGGCAGACCACAATTTTATATTAGGCTAGGACAATAATTCAATACATGACATAGTTATTTAATTAATCATACAATTATTATATCGCAACGCAAAAAGCGTAAGTATAGATAAGAATATCATTAATATGTTCTACAAAATAATAACTCAATGTCAAGTAAAATAAAAATTCAGTACTGAAAATATATGTTGACCACTGGGGCTTATTCCCCAATTTTTATATGATATGAACGTCGTTTCACATTTGAATATTTAGTGGAACGTTCTAGAAAGTGTATTAACACAGACCGTTTGCTTTCAAACAAACGATCTGAGCGCCCGCTTAGTTCTGATGGACGCGACGAGGATTTACGACTCTGGCGAAAGCAGTGTAGTATATTGTGGCGAGAATAAACTATCTCATACGTACTTGCTGTAACGATGGTATATCGTGAGGGAACATGTGACTCCTTAGCGTTCCCCTAAGAAATCACAAAAGCCAGTCAGGTATGTTGGCCGCAATTGGCCTGCGTGGGGCCTAAATATTTTTCAATATGAATAAAAGGAGAAAAGATAAAAAGATAGATGATAAAAATAATATAGGCCCTATGCACGATTATGGACGGGTTCTAACTGTATCATGGAATATTTTTGTAATTGTAAATGTATAGGTCTAAGCAACCCGGTAAAGTCTAAATCACTGTGTATCTTCGTTTTTTGTAGAGTTCAAATTCTTCGGGTGTTGAACTAAAAGCTAAAAAACATATCCACCAGCTCTACAAATAAGGAGATACAGTAAGACAAGATTCGGCTTTGTCTATTTATTCTTATGTAAGTGTAGCAAGTGCAGCTTGTAAGTTTAGCTTGGGTTTGTTCCACTCACTGAAGATAGGTACAACAATTAATGACGCCACTGTGGTTTCTGATTGTGTTCAAACGTGAACGAACTACAAGATCACTTAATACAGTCGGCTCCCAAGCTTTTGCGACATCTGTTACAAATAGTATACAAGAAACGAGAAAATTGCAGGTTTATGCGCTACGTTGTGTGTACACATGTACGCTGATTCTAAAGGTCTCTGATGATGCAGAAAATGTTTTCTATTTTTCGCTGTTCAGGAATGAATACGGGAAATTGAATGTGGCGTTTCAAGACCGTGCAAGTGATACGAGAAAAACAAAATGTAGGTCTGCCCTATATTTTGGTAAACAGGTCTGACAACTTGAACGCTGTTGAAGATTATAACAATAATACTTACAATTAATGCATATTGAATGGTTGTCTATATATTATGTAATACACTGTTATTCATTTTCCTGAACATACACGATGAATATATTTATATAAAATACCATCATAAAATGACAAGTACAATGTGATGTGCAGTGGTGTTCATTATCTGTAACTTATCTGTAACTTAAGTATTAGGCGGTAAATGTTCAGGCCTGCTGCAATGTTTTATTATGTTACATGATAGACTAGCGTTTGGCCACGATCCTACATAATAGAAAGCGCAGTTGCCCCTAATATGGAGCACACAGGCCTAGGAGAAGATGATTATTTATGCTTTCTTTACAAAGTTCTAGATTATTTGTGTTCACAAACAGTCGTGGGTAATGTGTAGAATTCATTAGCTGTCATGATAGTAAACATGCACCCAACTGTTTTGGTCTTGTAATTTGAAAATCCTAGACGGTAATGATGGTATGTTTCTATGCGTTCAGAAGTTTGGTGGAGGGAAGGGCTTGGGCTATTTATTCAATCGTGATATACCTGCGCCTCCAAAAAATATCTTGTAGAGTACGGTGACCAAGGCTTTGTAGTCCAGTTTGGGTGAGTTTAACGCTATTGGTGCAAATTATTAATATAATCGACGTAAAAAATGCCTGAACTGTAAATGACTGTCTAAAGAAATCACTTTTATGCCTGGAATATTAGGATAGTCATCCTAGTTAGGAAAGTTAAAGTTCTATCGTAATCGTGAACACAGGTATTGATGAGTACGTTTAGATATAAATGAGAAATTAGAGCCCACAGGACAAAATGCGGAAATGTTGAATAGTGAGTGTCACGCTATGTAATTTTAATTAGCCGATTTTATACGATACTAAGACATGCCAATAAAGGCGCCTGTGATACAGCTATAGGAAAATCTACTTTGATATGTTTCTTGGTCTCTGAGGAAATCTTAACACACCACCTGTATTGCCATAGATATATTTATTCAGAACTTTCCCAACAGTACAAAGTGTTCCAGTTTGAAGAACAAATGGAGCGAGATGAAAAATAAAAATTTTTGAAATCCGCACCATACCGCGCTGACAACAATATAAATCTTAAGAAGCGTAACAATAAAAAGTTTCACCTTCTTAATTTTGCTGTTACAAGTTTGTTGGTGTGAAATTGTTTCATTCAAATGTTTCTTATTTATAACGAGCTATATACTGACGAGTTCGTCTAAATTTCTTTTACATGACTATTACGAAATTGTGTAATATAAATTGTATAAAGTACATATTGTTAAAGAGATGTTTATAGATGTACCTATTAATATGGCTGACCTTGAATTCTAAGAACATAGTTTCAGTTGTACCGGTCCTAAATGGACGATACTAAAATAATCATATATAAAAAATGTGTGAAATACGGTTACGAATACGAATTAAAGACTAGCAAACATCAGTCTGTCTGTTTGTTTGTTTTAGTATAACGAAACAAACGATCGGTAATATATACCAGTCACAGAAACCGTGCCCCCTCGAACGCCTCGATAGGAAAGTTTCGATATAAAATGTTATTACCAGTTGATCAATAAAAAGACGATAAAATATTGAAAATCACGGATAATCGTGACATTGCCGTTGAAGAAGTTGCAAAGAATGGCGCGCGAGATAACTTTTACCCTGTTAAATAAAGACGACAGTTTTATTGAAAGTAGGGCCGTTTTCCTTCTGTAATTTCCTCGGGCCACCCTTCAGACGTGATGCAAGGCAACGGCGACCGCGTGCACTGTTTCACTGAGCGAACAGAAGCGCGGAAGATGTGGTTGTTTTATGACCTACTCTAGTATCTATGTCGTTAGCACAAACTGCTTAACACCATCTTTTTATTGCGGTGATAAGGAACTATATTATTTATGAAAAAATATAAGTATCCAATTTATCTGGTTATCGACCCTATTAGGTATGCACGTATAATATCGCATATTATCTTATTCTGCGGGAGGACCCAGCAGTGTGATTACTGAAGCATGGTTACAGTAGTTAAATTTGACAACAATATCTATTATCTACATAGAAATGCTTGTGATTGTCGAAGAAGTAAGTAGAGGAACTCACTCATTCTTGTTGCCACTTACCATTTACGTTCTACTATGAAATGGGTGATGAGTTTATTTCTAGACGTGTATATTATTCCGTAATTTAATTAACCAATTGAAAATTGTGATTAAGATTTGGCTAAAACAATTCGATAGAGTCGCCTGTTAAATTGACATTAATATTGTCTTGTTTACTTTTATCACACTTTAAACATCAGAATAAAATTCCAAAATCAATACGCGTATTAAGTGCTTGTAGTTACTTACGTATAGTATTGTAGTCGGTTACATCTCATCATCCGTTGATACCTAACTTCACGCCTGTAATCCCCGAAGAGATAGGCCGAGGAGTGTAGAACAGTCCCACGTTTGACCAGGAACGTTTACGTACCACTATGTAATAGGTAGAGAACCTATTGCCAAACACCGGGCACATATCCGAACTCCAAACCGCTACTAGAAAATGTAAATTAGAAAAAAATAGTAATGCCTCGATCAGCAAATCGAACCCGGGACCTCCCGATTATAATCATTATTTTATCTTCACATTTTTAATAGAACATTATAATTAAAATAAAATCCAGGGTTGTGTGGAATTAACAATAATTACAAGTCGCTTGACGCTACCTTCAGTGTTTTGGACCGTGGTACCGCCGAGATAGAGACATTTTTCGCTTTGCCACAAAGTTAAAAACTCGTTATTCGCGGGCGAAAAGTTAAGGAACTCGCCATTGTGTCTGGCGGGGGATTTATCGTAGCCGTGTGATGAGCCCTGATTATTTCCTCCCGGATTTAATTGGACGATGATTGTGTCATTTTTCTTTACAATTTTCATAATCCTTTGCCAAAGAGCTTGCAGCAAACCCACCGCAGCTCCTATTCTGGACAGACTTACAAGGTGCATAAAACATTACGGAGCGTCGCTACTGCTGAATGTTATTAAAATTTTCCCGTTGTACAGTGAAATACAAAATAATCTATTTCTATCAGGGTATACAATTTTTGCATGTATCAGATGAAAATCCCCTTCTATTTTCCATAACCATGATCAAAATTGTTATTCAATCTATAATTGACTTTCTCTTCTAATAAGTTTATAGTTTTATGGTCGGTCTTTGGACCTTTTAGTTTATTGCTTTTGTATGGAATTATTGGTAAACGTTTCTGACGTATCAGTCAATACGTACCCTACTGTATGTTTTAATTCCACCCTATCCTTCTTGTGTGCTGATCAAATTTTAAATTGGCACTGTAATCGAAATGAAGCAACGACATTGCGTTATCTTTGAACAAGAAAAAAACTAAGTTGCCTATACCATTATTCCCTATGATTTAAGATCAGTCTTCGATCAGTGCGTGTGGTCAGTTACGACATACGCTGCGGAAACGTTGCCTCTGACATTGGGATTAGTGCAGACTACTGCAGGCTGAAATCAGCCCAACGTGCTATGGAAAGAAGTATGCTCGGCGCTTCTCTGCGACATAAAATACTAAACGAGGATACCGAGTAATTGATGGCCGTTATTGTTGTCGGATGAATCACGATCTGGTTGGCGCACTGTGAAGAGCTTTCCGACACATTGGGCCGATGATCTTAAGATACAATGTCGTAGCGGCCGGTTGAAATTAGCGGAGGATCCGGTGTGGTGGCACACCTGAAGATAGACCTATGTATGTCAAGTAGAAAACGGTAAAAGTTGATGATGGTGATGAATATAAAATAAAAGTACCACCTATTACATAGTGGGACGTAAACGTAACCGGTGAATCGTGGGAATGTTCTGCTTTCCTCTGCCTACCCCTTC
>DWEI01006271.1:0-10213 GCA_018245875.1 Mysoria ambigua | reverse complement strand
ATAGGCGGCAGTAGCCACTTACCATCAGGTGGGCTGCATGCCTGTCCTCTACTTCCTTATTATAAAAAAAAAAAAATCTTATTAATAAAACGACCGAACTGTTTTTAAGTTGACTTATATTCAAAACGAAATTTTAAAGGATTCTACTAAAATAAAGGCCATATCGTATTTGATAAACCAGTTAATTTTATAAAATTCCTTATAATATCCCGACATCTAAGACATAAATTTATTAAGTTTATGTAGGAAACCTAAATAAATCTAATTGTACTGGACCTGCATTTTTGATAAATTTAGGGAATTTATGTAAGTCCGATATGTGGTCTAAAATTGATAAAATCAACATAAAGATCAAAAATAAAAATCACATAGAATCTTATACCTCCATATACTATACTTAAGTCTTGGACAAATTAATAATGCTCAACAAATTGAACTAGATAGTATAGTACGTACTAGGTTTAAATGTAGGGCGTGTCTAAATATAGAACAGGACTCGGATATTGAGCCTAAGGCAAACGCATATGGACGTATAGAGGGGATCGAAGAAGCGGATATGCCTGTTGATCGTCAAATAACCCTCAATTTTACTCAAAGAAATTATCTGTTTGCTTGGAAATAGAAACCAAATTAATATACTTGAAAAGTTTGACTGTATGTTGCATCTTAACATTACAATACTTTACCCGTACCTACGCGATCATTATAGAAATGTAGTAATTCTTAAATTTTATTTTTTGTGGTTTGAGGATTCCTGGCCAATGCTAACTACTTATAGCACATTGTCACTTTTAATAAGTATTAACTGCAGCAGTTATATTTTGAAATAAGCTATTGTGTAGAACACTTTTAAATAAAAAAAATCTAATTATCTATTCCTTTTTTGTTTCAGGAGTCATAAATACGAAGACACGAATCAACGAAACGCGCAGTGACAAGTACCAGTCAGTAATTTAGTGTAGTGCTAGCAGTGTAAGTGACAAGCGCGGGTCATGTGAGGGTGGACGATGCTGAAGATACAGATGTTAGAGTCCATAGTCACCAATGACGCCGATGAGACGACGGAGCCGCAACCCGCAGGGTAAGTTTTCTAAATATTCGACACCAAAAGTAATCGCCTCAAACGCTTAGTTTCATATAATTAACGTTGATAAATATAAATTGAAAATTCGCAATATAATAATAATTCGCAATATAATAATATAATTCGCAATAAATACTAGGTAAATTTCTTATTACTACTGAAATGTTGTTAAATGAGTTAAGTTTCGTTTTGCAATATAGAATTCAAGTAAAACACGGGCGCAAACTGTTCGTGAACATTAATACGTACTGAGAATTAACTAAAATGTAAGTAGTAATGGTTAACAATGACTTCATCCCTGTACGATATTGCCAAGTCGCTAGTAATATAACAAGATGCGAGTAACAATACAAAACTATTCTTTTATTTTCTCGTGAAAACGCGAACGCAAACCGTGTTAAAGTTAATTTTACTCGTTAAATTCGCTCAGAACTAGAGTAGTTTCAGTATGTTCGCCAAAGAAATTGAAGGTCTTGTTTAGATTGTGTTTTATTTGCCTAATATAACTTTATATGTTTTTCAACGTAACATTGATTTGTTCATATCGAATTGGTGGAATATGTTTTTATATTATTTTATACATGTTGTAGTTAAAAATAATACGACAATTAAATATTTAGTTGGTGTATGTATGATTGGTCGCACTCACTATAAAGTGATTTATATGTGTAAAGAAACAAAACAACGAATATTTAAAGGAATACTACAACCATATCATATTATTTTGCTACCCCTTAGGGGTAAATCTTAGCATTCCATGTATATCTATGTATGAACATAAACATTTCTCGTCGGCAGGTAAGATCAATATTGATTCGCCCTATTCACCGACATCCCAATATCCCTACAATGGTCTATCGACTTTTATTCAATGGCAACTCGTCCCGGTGGCGCCGGAATCGTTCGCAAATAACTTTTTATAGCAACATCAAGGTCTTATGATCCACTTGGGAACCGGAGAAGCCGAGGTACCTACAATAAATTCTACATAAGTTAATACGCAACATTTCAAGTCTGTAACCTGAGTTTTCCGTTTCATTGTACCGTATCGTTACACTTCGTGACCTAAATAATTTAAAACTGAGATTAATTCTATTATTTCAGATTAACTCGCCGCTCACAAAATAAATTAATTTATTTACCAATATTTCATTGGTCCCTAGCAATACTTCGTATTTATACAGTTATCTGCGTTAATTATGTATTTTGCAAATTGTTATGCAATTATTTATGTATATATATCATTTGGCTTGGTAAGTAATTAAACAAGTCATTAATTACAAATATATTAAATGTTTTTGAACACTTTTTGTAACGTAACAACTTTGTGAGCGGCACGACACGGGCTGAAGGAAGCAATGTTAAATATTTTACCAACAATTTCTATCACATGACACGGCTATATCGAAACTTTAAGAATATTTTAACAACAGTAATGTAAATTTTCTGTTGCCTCTTTTCTGTGTCTATATAATCGATGATTGTTTTACCTATATAGCAAATCAGACCATGTCTTAATAATAATTATAATGCTTATACTATAATTGCGACAATTATTAAATTTATTTTGTTCTGTATAACAACGCCATCTAGGTCATAACTCGTAGACTAATTATTTTTAATTTACTACATTTAAGTATGCTTAACAACAGCTTAAATACATGACAAAGCATTACGTTAAAACTATAAAACTATGGCTATATAAATGATTATGTTCCAAGGAGATTACGTATTCAGAAATAGATATTTTTCTTATATACGACATTTTCGATAGAGCAAATAGAACCAAATTTGTATGAGCTTAGATAGGTATGTAGTCTATGTGCCATTAATCGTGACATATAGACCGTAAAAGGGCTCGCGCGATGAAAACAACGTAATTCGTTTTCTATAGAATTCGAATTTGGTTTTACTGCCATCTAGTAACGAGAAGCGATAAAACTCCTTTCCCTATTAAAAATGATTGCGATTTTTTAACCCTAACTTGGACGTACAAAATTTCACTGCAGCATAGAATATGCGCCAGAGCTCCTTGTAAAAAGTACTGACTTATAACGAATGAATGCAGATCATATTAATATATATACCTACCCGCCTGAAAAACCGTACACCCAATCTCAGTAGAACAGGTCGATATAAATAGTGGAATGAAGCACAGACATTGTATGGCCATGTTTGCGATCGTAAACCGAATGAATATACAAGAGAACTGAACCGACAGTCGCCTGGCTGTCGCCGTGACGCCGGCTCGGACAAAAGTAGTCTCGCACTGTTTTATGACCGCGCTGGCATGCCACCAAATAGTCAGATCGCTAGAATGAATTGAAGATATATACATCGTTTCGATTTTCGTCTGCGTCTTTTACTTGACTTTCATACACACTATCGAAATAAAGGTCACGGTTTACGGTTCTTGTATTAAATTCTCAAACAATACAGCATTTTAAATGATTTGATTTGTGTACATGTTTTATCATAGGTACGACAAATTTCGCATAATTTAAATCTAATGTACCCATTACTTGAGTACACATTATTCAGTGGTATTGATCTATTTCAATATATTTTACGATTATTGTTCGTTGCATAAATTCCCAAACGACAGCTTTACAAATAATAAGCATTCACAATTTTTATACTGCACCTAGAATACCGGATTCCAATCACAGCAAAATATAGAAATTTTAGTCTTCAGACTCAGGTTGGGGAAATTGTTGGGGAAAATTTTGGTAAACACATATTTATATGAATTTTAATTTTAGTATTAAAGAAACAAAAAACACCAAAGAAATATTGTTTTGTAATATGACAAAGTGGAGGTAAACAAAAAACATTCATCTCCAGGTACCCACATAAACCAGCAGGACCTGAATCACGCTATTGAAGTTTTTTAAAAATTCGACATATATGCAATTGACGGATATCCTTCGTCGGGGAGGTCTGAGCTATACTCAGTAAGCCAATGGGTATCTGGTAATTACCCATAATACGATTCGCACATCCACTGCATTAATGGAGAACGAATTCAGTGTGTGTAGCAGCGTATTATTCTGCTGTAGCGAATTGTCTGCGATTGCCCCGGTGCGGCCGCAACGTCCAGCCGAGTGCGGCCCCGGCTCTGTGTCAACAACACCGCAGATACACGACTGAAGTATACGTCTTGACTTCCCTTTTGCCATTGTTGTTGCCAGAAGGAGCGTTGCTTGTTGAACGTTTCAATCAATGTGATTATATAAAATGTATATGTGTAATTGTATAAAATGGAAATATAGTTGGTTATAATGTTTATCGTTCTATTGTACTCTTTTTCACCAATAAGGTTAATTTACTGAGTCTAAATGAAATGGAAAGTTTTTTTAGCAATACGCTCGCGTTTGTCTACTAATTGTATATCACTCGATGGAAAGCGAACTCGATTGAAAGTGTCTATTCAGTCTTGTCTTGAATAATCTAAAGCAGATAAAGGTATCATTGTATTTGTCGCCAGTAGAGATAATGTAATATTTAACAATCGATTGTCAGTCTGGATCATGATCATGAGCATTGTCAGGCTTTCATGCAAAATTAATGTCGAATTTAAAAACTAAAACTCCTCAAGGATGAACTTAGACTTAGACGACTTTGAAAAGTTATTTTTTGATACTTAACATGGTCAAATTAGATTTTGAATATTTTTAAAAGCTTATATCTTAATCCCAAACTAATCAATACCTCGCCACGTAGAAAGTATATTTAGGAGATGATTGATTAAAGGCGGTTCTACGTAAATATAAAAAGTTTGGAACATACTTCATACTTCACACATCGTGTTGCTTACATAACACTCGTGTTTATACAGTTTTTCTTTTTATAACATCAAAGTTAAATCCTTGTGGATTTTGTGGAGATTTGCGAGGTGACTTGTTGGTTTTTGCATTTATTATATAGTAGATGTGTGTAGTCGTGAGTGGAAATGCCTGCCTCTGAATGTTAATAAAGAATTGAAGTAAAGGATTCATTATGAGATTTGTTCTGTAGAATTAAATTAAAATATTCATTTTGTTTTGCTTTCTGAGTAAAGTCTCACCAAAAATAGGTCTGTTACTGTCTGTTGCTTATTGAAACAAATCATTACCTCTCAGTGGATAATTAAAAATTAACATCAAGCCTGTAATCCCCGAAGAGGTAAGCAGAGAATTGTAGTACACTCCCACGTTTCACTAGTTACGTTTACGTCCCAATATGTAATTAAATAGTTTAAAACTTAATTATTTAATGATTAAGAAAAAATAAAATTATATTTCACTTAATATAAACGAATTACATCGGACAGTATTGTACATAAGATCATACATCAACATTGGCAAAAAGACCGAGTACGAGGTGAAATTTTAAAAAGTCAGGACATACATTTTAGTTTTTTCACGTATGAATTAATATTTCAAACATTTAAAAATATCCATACATACAATACTTGATTAAAATATTGTAGGTATTAGTAAAGACATTAATTAGTAATACACTTGTTACTGATCCTTTATGTTACCTGTTGAAATGCGCCTAATCTTATTAAGATTATAAATCAGCTCGGAATAACTCAATCAGATATTATGTATTTATTCCACATAATAACTACTTAAAAACAATTGCTTTCAAATCCAAGTTCACAAAGAACGCTATGGAAATGTAACATACACTCTTTGAACATCACTTAGAATGTTAGTCAGTGCGTAAACGATGTGAAAGGATTCATTATATCGATAATTACTCGACAAGTTATAATCGGTTCCGACCAACTAGAGTTCGTTGATGCATCAATCACTTTATATTACTGTGGTTAAGGACTATTTCACATTGGTCGTGTGAAATCATCGTCCTTTGAAATCACGATCCTGTCTCCGTCCGAACCTGGACATAATCCTCCCCCGAGGTTACCTAAGTTTTCGCTAATAATTCCCACGCTGCACAATGCGAGTTAGGAATCGCAGAGCACAGGTCTTATCAAGATTGTCTTTTTCATTACACGGTGATATAGATTTTGTCACGATTTAATATTATTTGTAACTCGACTTTTACGACGCGTTTAATTCGATAACGAATGATATAACACCAAGCAGCTAAGGAAAATCTCGTGACGAAAGCTACACATCGTACATTTATCTGTACATAACGTTCTCTTCGATTTGTCATGTTTGAAAATCCGTAATTGACCGGCATATCAGACTATGCTTTAATCCAGTACATTCCATGATACACACACGTCTAACAGTGAAACTATGAGAAAAAAGATTGAGGAATAACGATGTCTAATAGAGGATAACTAATGACAATAAGAATAAAACTTATTTCATACAGTCAGTAATTAAACTAATCGTTTCTTAAAATCGTTTGACAAATTCAAGTAGAATCGGTCTGTGAGTTCAGCAGAATCAATCTAACTGTGCTACATATAATACGGTAAGGCAACAATAACAGGTAGGCTCGTGACGTCACGATTGCGTCTGTTATTCAACGGTGAGCTATAACTCCGCTGCGGTGTAACAAACCGTGAACACCATTTGTTAGGAATGTGCTTAAGGATGAAAATTGTGAGTAAACAATCCTACTATACCTACACACAGTCTGGGTACATTATTAATAAATGCCGATTTTCATGTAATATGAACTAATAATTCGTTTATAATGTACACGTTAGTTTATAATGTACCACATAGTGTACTTAAGTTTAAGTTCGCCTCTGCGAACTCGCTACCATTCGCGGAAGCTCATGAAGAAGAACCTCGAATAGATCCGAAGCTTATTGGTCCAACAAACATGTCATTATTATTAAAAAAACAAAATCAGTCACATCACATCAACAGCCTTTCTTAGTCCACTGCTCGCCATAGGCCTAGGCTCGCCTAAAGAACGCCATTGCGCCCTGTCCTCGGATTGCCGCATTCAGCTCCTGCCTGCAGCCTTTCGTAGATTGTTATCCCACCTAGGCCGAGGGCATCCTACACTACGTTTGCCGAGCCACGGTCTCCACTCCAGAACTCGCCTACTCCACCGATCGTCCGTTCGTCGGCAGACGTGACCAGCCCAAAAAAACAAAAACAAAATATTTATCGAATATTATAAACGCCGATTCGCGACACGCACTCGCCTTACACGAAAGGCGTATATATCTTAATGTGACACAAGAAACAAATTATAACAAATAACACACCGTAAGAAAGAAAGGGGCATATAAAGTGTACATTTCCCTGAAAAGGTAAGCAAAGGAGCGGCACAAAACTAGTTTCCATACCTAATAGGTTCCCCAGACTAGGAATTCGAACGTATGTTTTTATAAATTTTTACATAATATAAATTTTAAATACTTTCAATATTATGTCAATTTATTATAATATTCGATTACTATAATAATAACTTTAATACGATACTTGACGGTAAACGCATTACTGTGTATAGATCCGCTCTTGTGTATAGATAGATAATGTACAATTTATCGATAGGAATTGGTACCGTTATTCATATATTTTTATAACGAGGCTAATGAAATATCATTGAAATTCGTACAGAACAATGATATTTAATTTAGGTAGGTATGGTGTTTTTGTATTCTAATTAATAGCAGCTAATCGGCAACGAGAAACGCTTAAGGCGACTTGTTGTTATCGCTCTAGAAACAATAAATTCGTGTCCCAATATTTACGTTCATTGTTATTAGTTCGCGAAGTGGCGAAGCTAACGTTGCTGAGCGAAGCGTTATTATTTACAGCGTAACGAAATTAGCTTTCCTCTGACTGTTTCTCGTTTGCTCTGATCAAGTTTCGACACATCTCTGAGCGATGGCCACTTACGATTCTTTGTGAAGCAATTCGTATAGTTCATGGAATGTATCATAATATAAACGAAGTAATTTTTGTATGTTTATTCAGGATTAGAGGATTCTATTGAAAGTTATAATCACCATATATAAGACGTATATTTCTGAATAGATGCGTCTTATAAATCGAAAGGAAGTACCTACATCAGATGGTACACTGTTTCACATTAAGAACTGTTTTCTTTTATATCATCTTTTACAGCTTAGGTTTTTGAAACTGTTCATAATAAGTTGTTAATATTGAATACATCGTTGAATCGTTGATTTTACTTACACATTGTAACATGATACATTTATTAAAAAGAGTGTCAGGAACCTTCCTTCGGCATTTTTTAAAAATGAAATGAAATCAAATCGTTTTTGTTTTGTATAGCCCTACGGGGGCGTCTACAAATTGTCAATTATACATTTTTCTTAACCTATTACCGGTCGAAAACGCAATCTTCACTGAAAATGCCCGGCGCGAAATTCAGAAAGATTTTCTTTCTTTACATTTATATTACAATCATCTTTTAATAATATCATAGTATTGGTTACGAAACAGTAATTACGAAATCTGAAACCGGCTTTGTTTAGTTTATTACTTCGTCACCGACTACTGTTTGACCTCGCTTTAACATCAAATTTGTATTTTGCTTAATGTTCATATATTCGGTTAGCCATTACAGGTTCCTCGTTTTTCGCATAACCTGTATTTTTAAAGCCTTTGCGGCTAGGTTTTGTTTTAACTGGCATATTAAACTTGAAAACATCACGTCTATTATCCCCAAAGAAATAGGCAGAGGAATGAGGTTGAGCACATCCACGTTTCACCAGTTAGGTACGTTTACGTCCCGCTATGGAATATGTGGTGAGCCTATTGCCATACACATATGCAGACTCTGAGCTCCTACTAGATTATCTAATGTAGTAGTGTCCGACCCGGGATTAGAACCCAGGACGTCCTGATACGTAGTCGCACTTACAATCAACACGATCAAATTCCAAATTCTAATTACAGATTTCATTGAAAATTTATCGTAAAAGTAATTTTTACGATATCTATAGAGATTCTTCCACAAAAACCAGCGGAATGCAAAAAGAGAATTTGTTACTTATAAACTTAAATAATAATATAAACTTATAATCGTTAAATTGTTTTCGAAAGTTTTAATTACATTCCTTTTTTACAGGATAGAACATTTAATTCCTTAAACATTTCTCTTAATGAAATTTTTGAATTCCCAATGTAAATGGATCAATCAGCCAGTCTTCTGAGTATAAAGAATTCATTGATGCGTACTAAACATCGCAAAGGCCATAAATCATAATGCTATGAAAATACTTGAAATACAAAAAATACCAGCCAACGTCTTATCTTTCTGCTTCTACCTGACCATTTTCCGTTATGAATATCCTATTTACATCTTGAACATAAACTGTGATATAAATTTCACTTGTAGGTACACATTTCGACCAATAATTTCCCTTCATCATCTGTGACAAAGGTATTACCTGTCAAGTCCATTGCCTCGTTACAACGCCACCTTATCCTCAATCGAAGGTCAGAGAAAATATCGCTTACACGAAAATACCCTTAAGGACCAGATTATCGAGGCCTCGATCATCGCCGTCAACCCACTACTTATTATCCTTCACAAGTACCTTGAGAGTTCCCTTAAAACTGGTGCAATTACTACTACGTAAGTTTTGCTTATTTCTTTGACAGCTTAGTGTCATTTGTTTCAATTGTATCCTAATGAAACATGTTGTATTGATGATACCCTCCTGTGTAATAAATCATTGAATACCTAAACAGATTTTCATCGGTCCTCCACGTGGACTTTTTATAAAGAGCGCGTGTTCTTAAAAATATAGATAACGTAAAACCTAAAAAAACGTAACTTCACACCTGTAATCCCCGAAGGGATAGCCAGAGGAATGCAGAATATTCCCACGATTCACCGGTTACGTTTACGTCCCAGTATGGAATAGATGGTGAGCCTATTGCCGTGCATCGGGCACATATATAGACTCCGAACCACTAATAGAAAATGTATATTAGAAAATTTTGTAGGGTTCGACCCGGGAATCGAACCCGAGACCTCCCGATCGGCAGTCGCACTAGCAACAAACACGATCAACGAGGCAGTAAATACTAATAAAGCATTACTAAAATTTATAATTAGACTATCAAAACAACTTTGCTACTGTTGGTATTCTCGTCGGACTTCTAATGAGTTGTAGCCTAGAGTGCCCAGAAGAAATTTGGTAGGATAGAGGTACGGATAAAAGCCATA
>DWEI01006270.1:0-10215 GCA_018245875.1 Mysoria ambigua | reverse complement strand
TTACGTGTTATTTTTGCGAGGTGATAAGTAACAAATTGTGTAGGAACAACTTTTATTGCGCGTTATTTATTTCTACGAATCCCGGGTCATAACAATATGTATAAAAATATATATTGAAGGGCAACCTCATATATATAGTTTATTAACTGCCTGGTTACTATTACACAGGCTCTCTTCGAGCCTTCGGGTTCAGATGGCTGTGGGAGGAATGTCCCAAGACATCATTCTTCGTTCATTCGGCAGTAGCACAACAAAACTGCATGTCTATGCCGCGCGGTGTGCAACAAAGGGCGAGATACAGTGCAATTACAGCTAAAAGCATCGAGACCTATCAACGTAGACGGACATCATAAAAGTACTTTATTTACAACCGCAAACGTAACTAAAGTATCCGCCGTCGAGTCCGTCTCTCCCGTCTTTATTGTCTTCCAACAGGAATTATTCCCCGGTGAAATCCTGGCTCTCAGTATTTTATTAACCTCGCCGACCACAGTTATGTTTCATTAATTAAACCTGTAGAAATAAGAGCACGTTTTGTTAACTCTGCCCGTACTTGCTCAACATTAACAAATTGAACAGAAAAGTAAAATAGAACTTCATTCTTGCATATACATTAAGCTGCATCAAAAGAAACTGTATTGTAACAGAGAATTATTACTTTATTTCTGACTTATTTGAAATACCTTCACAAACTGAACTTTTCTAATTAGACAAATTGGTGGCCGTACCAGCCTGAGTCGCCGTGCGGGTAATAACGAAATGGTGCGCTCATTTTGTGTACCGACTATTCGTAGCTTTGTATTTGTTCGTTTTTCTCTCGCCGACTCCGGGAACTTACGTGTGACGCTGACAGTGCCACTTGCTTGTTATTCTAATTATTTAAAATATGTATGATCATTGCCAACACCGTCGGTGGTGTCGGGAGCGAGCGAGCGCGACGGCCGATCGCGCCGAGGTTGGCTCTAATACGGAGTTTCAGAATTTCTGGCGGTGGCTTGGAATCTGGATTAATGCTCGGTGTACGGCAATAGGCCCACAATCTATTCCATGGTGAGGCGTAAACGTTGTTCGTGAAACGTGGCAGTGTACCGCACTTTTCTGCCTACTTCTTTAGGCAATACAGGCGTTATGTTACGTATGAACATCGACTTTCATATTTTACTTTGCAGTTAATTTTTACTTCGCATTACAAATTTATGCATTAAAATTCTAATTTAAACCTACTCATTCATGATTGAACATCTTGAACATTGTTAGAACGCCTTATGCAGTGGCTACTGCCATCAGTAACCTAAACGATTTGATGATTAGGTTCTATTTTATTATATTGACACGCCGAGTCCTTCAGGGGGTGGCAGACTGCACCTTGTTCCAAATGTAATCATGACAAAGCCAACGCCCGCGGAGCGCGTTTCTCACTCTTCTCGTACAAATACGCCGGTTTCACAGTTTCCTCACTTCCCCACCCACCCGTAGCTGATTTTCCTTGTAAAGATAGGCGGGACTTGCTCTCCTTCGACACCTGCACTCATCGACACGAGACGCACATAACTAATATAAATATATGACGTATGCTGTAATTATCTACAAAGTCCAAAATAAAGGCAACGGTAAGATAAGAGCAAGCCTAAATTTTAATTTCAAATAACAATACGACCGTTGTCGAAATTAAAACAAACCATGCGGTATTAATCTTGGTAAAATTAAAGGGTCTCTTGCGGCTTCCGTGGGCAGAGAATATATTACATCAATACGTACGCCTGAACAACGTGAGCTAACGCGTTAATGGTTGTTGTGAGTACGAAATATTTTTCTTATTGCAGTTTAAATAGGTCCAATTTCTATGATAGTGACCTTTGACTGTGTCTATCCATCCCAAGTAAGACAAAGCACAGGTAGACAAAAATAAAACGTGAATAAACAAGGCTGAATAATAATTCATGGGCTGTTGTAAATTAACGTTCCATTACAATATAAACTTATTTTGATAGCTATCATCATAACGGCCTCGTTGGTTGAGTAGCTGCAAGCGCATCTGGCGATCGAAAGCTCCTGGATTGACTCTCGGGTTGGGCGCTATCGTATATTTGTAGCTTAGATTCTCTAGTAGTGGCTGGACGTCTGGATTTGTGCCCGGTGTATGGCAGTAAGCTCACCATTTATCTTAAAAGAATCTGTAACCCACTTTAAAAGTACAGAATCTGTATCAAATGCTTAAATCGTTAACCATCATCGCTACATTCTTCAGTATACGTTATACAATACTTACTTTCATGGTATACAGTTACAATAAGAGAGAAAGTGTCAAGGTTCTCACAGTGGGTATTGAAGCACTAAGTTCTGATTCATTGTATTCTTATTTCAAACATATTGACAGCGAAACTGCGATTCGACCCATATTATTTATGGTTACAACCAAATAAAAAGCCAAGATATGATCGGAAATGGTTTCCTCGTAAATTATACATTTATACCTATTCCTCGTTAGAACAGAATATTCATAGAATTAATAGAATTGAAATTCTAAGTAATTTCTCCGATTGGACACCGAGCATAAGAACTGAGTCTCGCGTCACTAATTGCGATGTCATACGCAAGTCTGCGGAAACATTCATTAGCACCATTAATTAGAAATGGGCGAAAGGCTCGGACAGAGCAATTAAACTCCGCCAAGTAGTTTTATAGCGACCGCTATCAAATAGTTGTGAACAAATTATAGCGTTGTCCTTATTTTAAAGGTTCAACAAAATATTCAGTTGTGAAAAGGTTTTGTGAAAATGTCATAGTCTGTAAATGTTAGTTTTTAGCTGTTAGTAAAAGTAAAGATTACTTATTATATAGCTTTTGATGTTAAGCAGATTCAAAATATGTGCAATGTTTGCGAGTAAGCGTCGCGTGAGACATACGAGGTAAATGAATCCTGTACACCTATGTGTTATATTTCTATGTTCCAGGTTCGAAGAAGAAGTTTCTTAAATATTTTTTATGATAAGGGAGTAGAGGACGGGCATGCAGTTCACCTGATGGTAAGTGGCTACTGCCGCCCATTTATTCTACCGCCGCTAATGAGAGGTTTAGGACATTATGAATTAAGAAGTTTATGACATGAAAGCAAGTTTATCACAGGGAAATGTTTCAGTCAACGTTTGAAACCTACACATAAATAAAACAGTTATCATAATTCAAGCATTTTGGAGTATACCCAATATATATATGTATATCTCAATACCTACTTACTTGAGGCCAAAGTAATAGGGCCTTAGGAGAAAGCTGTTACAAGTTGAATCCAAACAAAAATGAAAAGGAAAATGATCTTTTTGAAAGTTCATTTATTTTTGGATAAAACAGACACCGAGGGAGCGGATATAGTCAGACCTACGACGATTAGCTAATGTGGGTACTTGCACTAGTTTTTCTCGCTAGTTTGTCATCAAACGTGTCATTGAAATCGAAATCATGCATAAAGCGAGTGATTGGTTAATAGTATTAAATAATCGTTTATAATCATTGAAGTGGTATAATATACAAAAAACGGTGATTATACCTCCTATCAGGTGAACCGACGGAAGTTGAATTCCTGGCTGCGTGACAGAATTGTAAGAATTCCTGTAACGGTATCAATATAAATCATATTTGCTCACTCTTCCTTTTATTTGGCATTCACAGTCACAACCCGTAAATCATATCAACGTGAACCCATTAAAAGTTATAGCAGTTTTATTTGCAAGCATACCAATTCAGAAAATGTTTTAAAGCTAACAAAATTTTGTTCGGAGAAGTAATTATCTTCTCTCGCTCCCCGTTCGGTAACAGAGCACATGGAAGAAAACCACTATACAATTGTAAATGCTCGCTTTCTGAATTGAGAGATTGGACGCTTTGTGCAAAGGAAGTTGTATAAACGAAGTTTGTTGAAAAGCGGAGCTTTTTATCATTTAATTTGAACGATATCTGAGTAGTACTTGTCTTTGAGTTAGATGGATAAACACACAGGTAAACGCTACAATGGTAATGGATGCAATTGAAGTATTTTATAAAAACGAACATTTACATTAATTTTTCCGGTTGCTATTTTCGCGCTGAGTCGTCGTGAAATCCTATAACCATCGTTAACATATTCAGTTTAACAGAACAGATTACATGACATGCATGGGTAATTAGATTCATTGATTTTAACCATTTGCCGTTTCCGACTTAGCTTTTTTTAATATATTTATATCTTGATAGGAATTTTTAAATATGTTGTCTTAGTCAAATTTAAATTGCCATTCATGACGTCACGATGCCACTATATAAAGACAACCGTGAGGCAGTTCCTTTCCCTCGAGTCGGTCACGGCGGTCATCAATTACGACCGTCTGTTCTACAGCCACCTTTGCGATTTATCTTCGTCTCTTTGCATTTAGTTCGAATAAAAAAGGATCCATTCTTAACCATTACACGCGTAATTTGCTACATTTCTCATAGAGATCACACAAAAACACTGCGATAGATATTTAGACGATTAATCACACTTCTTGTGGCTAATGATTAATAGGCCCAAATTACTGGATCGGGTGTAGATAAATTATTGGATTACAAGAATATTGGTCGTCGGTAGTATCGTATGTCTACATGATACACGTGGATACATAGGCGTTAGAAGTGGCTTTGATAAAAGATATCATTACAGATTATTACAGATACAAATTTAAGATAAAAGCCCATCTGACTTGAACTTGATGTAACTTTCTTAATTTTTTTGTACATTAAAAATTGATTTTTAAAAAGGATACAAGAAGCCATAGCCCTTTTATTCAAACCGTCGTCTTATGAATCGCGAAAAAACTGGTACCATTTTTTAAAAACTGAATAACGCAGTATTTTAACAGTTAATTTCGTTTCATAATGAGAATATTCATGTACAAAAACTTTAAAACTTCTTAAAAGCTATAAACAATTTGATTATGAGAACTGAAAATATACGTAATCTAAAAAGCATAATTATATTACTCCGTAGCAGCGTTTTGCGTGACTGGGGTAACGAGCGGGATCGTTAATAGAAAACATTCAGACGTGTAGCGGGGGCACGTTTAAAACGTCAATGTGAAATTTGAAACACTACATGTTTTAAAGTAGTTACGTAAGTTTAACAAACCGAATATTACATTTATACGCTACTCTGGTAATATTGTTATTTGTAAGTAATGTATACTAATTACATTATGAGATCTGCTTATTTACTCCCTATAAAATGAAAGACAAAAATCTAATTAACATCAAATGACAAGTCGAGACTACTAATATTTTAACGGGGCCGTAATTATAGCGCCTTTTGAAACAATAACCCACACAATTTTATCTCATTTTTTTATAGTTCATAAGTGCCTCAGTCATTTGAAATGTACACAGTAATCTCTGCCTATCGTCGTGATGATGAATAAATCTTTGACCTGTATTTGGCTAGATTCCAAGAACATAACTTTGCTCTTCTAGGCCTGAGAGGACATTAGTGACAGCTCTCAGCCCTGCATGGAATCATGAAGCCAATAATGGTGATTGTGACAGAATCTTCACTACTCCATAAAAAATATCTAACGCTGCTGCTCTTACAGCTAGCTGCTGGTGAAGTCTTAAAAGAATGTATCAAATGATGCTATAACAGCAAAAGGATGTACATACAAAATTTCTGGAAAAATGAAATAATAAGCTTCTTTAATACGGTATCCGCCAACAGTACAGTAAAGCAAGATTAAGTGTCTGTAATAGGTACGACCGTACAAATGATTTCTGAACACGCGAGCAGCTTGAACGTTGTTCGGTGGTTGGTCGTACTCGTAGGTATGGCCAACCGCCTTAGGTTAGCCATGAACGAATAAAATCTTTACTGCGTCTTCAGAATAAGTAAATGCTACCACCACCGTTCAAAAGATCGGTTTGGTTCGCGACCTGATAATTGCACAGGACAGTGTTATGTAAATGTTCAGACATTAAATTCAACAATTCTTTGGACAGCAATTTTATTTCTAAAAAGTCTCATATCTAACACAAAAAATAAAAAAATACTGAGATCCAAATATTTTATGTACCATAAAATTAGCAGCAATATATTTTAAAATATCCGTATCAGCTGCGGATCAACATGAAGGCTACACTCGACATGTTTCACTCTTTGTTTGTACGGCAATTTTACTAAGACGTCTTTCCATAATATAAAATTACTTACATATTAAGTGAAATAAATTATCTTGGTTCTATTTATTTTCAAAAATCTGGTACAATTAAAAACTATGTTCTCCAGTATTATAAAACTAAAAGTTTACCTTTTAAATGATTGTTCTTAGCGCTATAAATTTGTTTAAATACCTATTCCGAAACGCTATTAGCAAACTTATCGCGAGGAGAGCGCAACTTGTTCCTGGCAACGGTTTCACAAGCAGCTTGTTGATAGTTCTCGTTTGCGCTATTAAACTACACTGAAACTTTCAAACTTGTTCGTAGGTTAATTGTTTTAGGGTTCTTTACATTCTTCACATGAACATGCCGCGGCCCCAACGCACGCGCGTGCAGCAGGCAGGGGACTCCTGACTCGTCCGTCAGTCCGTGTTGGATCTGTTTGACATGTAAAGCTTGTACGTGCATTCAACGACTCTCACGTAATCATCATTCCCATGTAACAATACTTTTTTTTTGGCTAACTAAAATAAAAATCAATCTTTCACAGTCGGTAAGTAAGCGCAGGCTCGCGTGTCCGATACACTTTTAATTTGTCTGCCCGTACTTGTTATCCGTAGCAACCCACCCGAAATTCCAAATTATTATCATATTATGTTTTACACTGTGCTACACTCTTAAAATAGTACTCCATAAACAGCTAATTTTCTCAGGATACAAGTTATCTGCACGACAAAACTTTGACAAAGTCACTTCCACAGTTTATATATGAAAATTTAACAGTCATCTGTTACTTTCGGATCAATAATGAGTACTACGAGTCTATAAGTAGAGATACTTGGCACTCGTAGCTCTCTGCGTACCCAATAAAAACCTAATATCCAACCTGACATAGACATCCACTTTGATAACTCCACGTCCAAAACTATTTGATTATTCTTTCTTTTTTTAAGTATTATGTACTTCGGAACTAATGGTGATTGCATGCTTTGATTACCTGTAAGTAGTAAGATAGTTTTTTAATTGCATTGTAAAATCTTACGATATTATAAAGTGTGTCATATGTTGGTAATACATCTTATAAATAAATAGATAATAAAATGATGTAACAAGTATAAAAAAACAACATCACGCCAGTGATCCCCGAAAAAGTAGGGAATGGAATGATACTCCCGCTAAGTATATTTATGATGAAACGTCCAATAGAATAAAAACTGACTGCAAAATAAATCTAATCTATACTTCTATACTAATAATATAAAGCTTAAGAGTTTGTTTGGTTGTTTGGTTGTTTGATTGTTTGATCGCGTTAGTCTTAGGAAATATTGGTCCGATTTGAAAATTTTTTTCAGTGTTAAATAGCTCATTTATCGAGGAAGGCTATAGGCTATATAACATCACGCTAAGATGAATACGAGAGAAGCAGAAATAAAAAATATTGCGACAACGACAAAATTTAGAGCTTTCCTTGCGTGCGCTAAGTAAACGGTGAAAGTTACTCAAAAATAATGTATTACAAAATTGTTCCCTCTAAAAGTTTTAAATAAAAGCATATGTCTAGCTTTTAACGTTAACCCACTAAACCATTTTTATGGTTACCAAATTAGTTTTTAAATATTACATTATAAGCGAAGGTGTTTTAATAAACATGATATTAATCCCTATCCAAATGAAGTAAGTAGGATATGCCGACCTGGCGTCCGCGTTACTCCTCTCGGCATAACATCATTGGCACTACTTGACTCTATAGTTACTTTTGACGTTGACTCTATAGTGACTTTTGAGCATATAAGATAGTGAGCAGTCAATTCTTCGCGAAACCTGAAAACATGAAAATACGTCACAATCACCCAGTTGGCAATCCAATATTATCAAGACCGCTTACATCCATACAAGAGTCCTCCTATCCATACAAGAGCACACAATTGTATAATTCTGCTCGCAAAAATTGAACATCCCGAGAATGAAAATCATATTTCATTTCAGTTACTTTAAATAAGTACGCACGGAACGAATAATGCCCGATGAAGATTAAAAAATAACCGACGAAACGCCAGACATGTACCAAATACAATAGTATCTGAATAATGCTCCGCCTACGACTTGAAGACTGACTGCACGGAGTAATGAATTAGTGTATCAGAAACATTACACATTGTCTGGAACGGTCAAGTAATACGGTCAATACTTAAAGATGCCTTAGTTTTATAAGATGGAATATTAAAATTAAAAACTACTATTCTCGTTTATACTAAATACTATGTAACAAAAATATAAGCAACAATGAAATTAAGCGGTTAAATAGGTGTCACAGGCCGACATAATTATCGTTTTGATTTATACAAAAAACATGTTTTGATTTAATATAAAACATGTATTAGTACTCCTTGGCAGTAATATCGACCGCGCGTGGCATGCCGTCATGCCATGTCTCATGCCGTCACGCCCCATTTAGCCCGACGCTCTCGACTCGTGTGCGCGTGTTCGTGACTGCTTACACATCCGGCGGCGGCGCCCCGGCCCGGGTTGCGGGCAGTTGCAAGTGGCGACCGAGCCCAGCGCTGGCAGGCCGCGGTGCGCCGTGACATGTCTAGGCACAGCTAAGCTCCCTGACCACGTATGCGGTGCTAGTGAACTGCAATATGCTGATGATGATGATGGTAATAATGACAAATTACATAACGGTTAGTCGTCACGCGAGCGGTAGCGACTTCCACATGAGGTGTCCGATTATTAATTGTAGCAAAGATATTGTTGATGTCCTGTACGTTATCACAAAAAATATGTAAAATACGAATGTTACGCGACACAGGTGTTTAAGGAGACCGCCCTGCCGACCTAGACGAGACAGAGAGCGGGTTGTGGAGTTCTGCGGTGTTCACATGTACCCGAACTGTGCAGAGAGTGCGGAGAGTGTTGCGAAGGGGGTGAAGCTGAAGATGTCGGCACTCGTCCCCGTCCGCCTTCCGCGTGACTGATGAATCATTCCTTTCGTCGAGTTACAATTACAATCGCAACCACACGATTGAACAGCCGACTTATATTTTGCTGATATCAAAACTTATTATCTAGAAATATATAGATTCAACTACGGACCAGTTGTATATACAGAAAGTCTATGTCCATAAATATTACTGTGTAAAGGGATCAGATCTGGACATTATATAATGCTGAATATTATGTATGTCAATGTGTAAACAGTTCGGTCGTATTTGCAAATTAAGCGTACACGGAAATATTATAAATATGGGTTTCAGGTGGCGGGAGAAATAATTATAATGCTTAATTTCAGTTTTCCAAGCAAATTTATCTGCAAACAATTTTTCGTCGCACCGAAACGAGCTTCGGCATAACGGTTATTATATTAAACATTTGTTTTAATTACGTCGGTGCCGTAAAGTGAAAAATAATAATGCTATAAAGCGAACGTTTATTAATGAAAACCTTGTCTTTAGGCCACGCTAAAAACCATTACGACGATATCAGAATCTACTAATTAAAAAACCGTTAATCCTGTTAGCGCGGCGACAGACCGTGAGGACGGCTCGCACCAACCAGATCCACCTGTCGTCGTGTTGCTCGTCCGTCGTTTCCGCCCCGCACGTCTCGGCGCGCGGCAACACATGTGTACACCTGTATACGACGCTGGACATACTCGTATGTAGATATTCATTTCTATTTGCGTCGAAGCAGTATTTGTTCCATTTCGTGCGAATTGGCTACAGCAGAAATACTATAGGACAACTCTTATCCTATTCAGATTTTCTCAAACGAAACTTTAATTTGCGATTGGACGGCCACCAACCACGTCAACCGACCGCTCCGCCAAGAGTTGTGGAGTCGCTGCTCATCCAGGAGAAACTTTTGTGAGACTATTTGTTATTCATGTACCGGATGTATCTAATCTACATACATCAGTGTACATTACATAGATATATATAACGGTCTTTAGCAACAATCGCCGTGCGAGCTTCATTTAATTGAGTATTGAATACTACTGTACAACTACAGTAAGTTTTTATGTACCATTTGTAATAAAACGGACGCAAAATGTTAACATGT
>DWEI01006269.1:0-10215 GCA_018245875.1 Mysoria ambigua | reverse complement strand
GCGTTGACACGACGACATACCATCACCGTCATTCTATAACAATAGACGTAACGTACCACCATCGTACGCCTCCTACAGTTAACGTGGTAACCTCTAAAAGGTCAACATGAATTTTGCTCGTACCGACGGCACGCACGCTGCGCCGCGGCTGAAAGATTAGTCCTTAACGGCAGAATATTATCAGATACAACGTGAATTAAGCCAACGGCGCGCCGTCCGCGCGGAGCGATGGTGGTATTTTTATTTAATTACCAGCAGAACAGTTGACAAATCCATTTGCCGCGGGACTCGGCGTTATCTTTGTTGTCTGCGAGTCTGAGACCAATCAATTACCCGGCAGCGGCCAGCGGGGAGTTGATTGCTGCCCGCGACTGCTGTACATTTAAAACTACTGGTCAACACACCCTTTATTTAAGTCACTGCTAGTTCTTCGTCCACTCTGTCACGGGATGGCGACCCATTTAAGCTGGGACGTCTCGTGTTTTCTTCTTCTGTTCTCGTATCATATCTTGCTTATATACTTGCATTCTTATACAACATCACACCCGGTCCCTGTCGAGGTAAGCAGAGCAACGAGTGCCAACTATGCGTGTCTTCAGAGAGTTGATTTGATTTTTCCAAATTCATCGCACTCTTACACGCACGCGCCAATTTCGGTGAATTGCATATTAATGATAATGAGAATAATAATGTAAGTAATAACAATAAATTTTACTTGCGATAAAAATATAACATATAACAGCTCAAAATTACATTCAACAACTTAAATATACATTCTATAATATAAAATCATATTTAAACAGTAGATATAATAAAATACACATCCACAATGTTCCGTTTTTATAGATAGAATACAGGTACTGTCATCGACGATCCAAAGAATTCATAAGGCCAGATAACAATCTTAAGGGCCCGGGTCGCGAATTTCGCAAGGGTCGCGCGACGATCCATTTTATAATCACGTCGATCGGATTAACGAGGTGCGGGGAAACGCCAGTGTCTCGTGACGTCACCGAACGACCTGCCCGAGTGTGACGTCACGATGTTGAAACGCACATCGCCCGCGCCCTCCCCTCCGTTCACGGGCGTTGCGTTGTATCATGTTATCAATGTCATCGTCTCCTATCTCGGTCGTGTCAGGTACAATGCATTTGTAAGTGTGAACCGAGCCTGATATAATTCGCCGTTTATTTAGCGATCTTCGAAAACATTGATAACAGTGAATACTCTCGTGACAATAAATAAAATAAACTTGTATTGAAAAGGCGCCAAAAGATGCCTTATCTCGGTTACGGCCGCTTTGAACAACGATCGCAGAGTGTAACCCCATCGCGGCGGTTCTTTGATGTCCTTTAATTATAAAACTTTTTTCTCGTAAAGGAAACCTTTTAATACCCTCGCGCCGGCGACCCAGAGCACACGGCCGGACACAAACAACACGACTTGTGGACTAAAATATCACTTTTTAAGCTTAGAAATAACGAGGTCGCGGCTTTGCGCGTGCAAAATTTGCTTTTTGATCCCTCGCGACAAGTTTTAAAAACGAACCAGAACGAGAGAAACAGACATCTTTATTGCCATCTTTAAGTCCTCACGAACCATGAAATATACTTTAAAAAAATCCCACCTTCACGCCTGTATTCCCCGGAGTGGTATGCAGAGGTGTGTAGTACACAAACGTTTCACCAGTTACGTTTATAGCCCACCATGGAATAGAATGTGATGTAATAGAATTTATTCATTTATTTTAAAATATAATAATATGTATCCATATGACGTACAAAAATGAAAAATTGTAAAATAACTGTGTATATTTTTACAGCGGAGGCAAAGACTCACCGGTCTAGACCAAGTTCAGATTCTGGCTAATGAGACAGTCAGAGAGTCTTCCAAACGGATGAGAGCATTTGGAAAAAGCCATATATGTAGAAGTTAAATAACCATATGCATGTCATATCCGTAAAGGTAGCAAAATTTGTCACTCAGCGCTGTCTGAACACCCCGCAAGGGACGTGACATGAATATATAGTATAATAATAGTTATAACATTAAAAATCACCGCTCCAAAGATAAAGTCATACACAAGATGGCTGATGAGAAATGATCGCGGCGACTCGTGGTCAAACAGCCGAGTTCGGTCATAACTCGAGCACATATTGGTTCGCTTGACCGAGTCAATCAATACTCCTACACTCGATCTATTTACCGCTGTAACTAAATATTTAATGCAATCGTCGACTAAGCTGCATTCTGATCAGTTTATTGACATCGTATTAGCAATTATTTGCTGAACAAAACACGACAGGTTTAAAATGGCGCTCAATACTCTATGCCTAACCCGTGAGGGATCAGATTAGATCGTATATGTGTTTATAAAACGAATTATTTGCTTATATTAATTGTTTAAAAATAAAACAAGCGTACGTATTTTAGCGGTAGCGGCGTCCAATGAAAATTTTTACTTATTCACGTTTCGATTAATTAATTCAAACGAGTGTGCGTGTATGTGGAGTCGTATGTAGAACAGGGCGCGTACTGTTTACCCCCTAAACAAACAGACATAGCGAGATAATAACAACTTCCTTGCAAGCGTACATTTTACGCAAGTATCTATTAATAACACTAATACCGGGTTATAAAAATGTAATTACAAATTGAATGCTCCGTAGAAACATTATGTAAATTATAAGTAAACAATCCTTGGGTTTACAGGTTCTCATACTATTGCCTAAAGTGAGCAATCATAACTACGTTACAATATCGATTTGAACCGAAGACAGTTGTGCAAACTCTGAAACTATGCGGTTGGCGCCAACAATGAACGGATAAAGCAGTACGATCTTATTTATCTTACGTTTATATGAGTTTTTTTAGCATTAGCTATTTAATTATTAAATGAAATATGAAAGATAATTAATTATTAAATTAAATTATCATCATCATCTTCCTATTCCCGTCCATTGCTGGATGTAAACATTGCCAATAGCACGCCGCTTTAAAATATTAGAAAAAAATGTTGTAACATTTCAAATGGCGCAAAGTTCTGCCTATATAATTTTACGATCAATGTCCTATATATTTTTATAACATAACGCTTGTTTTTTCGCAAAGTGTAAAACAGTCCCACGTTTCACTAGGTACGTTTGCAACCCACGTGGTAAAGGGTGTGAGTCAATTTCCATACACCGGGCACAAATCTTAACAACCAGAGAACATTTCTAAGAGAAGTCCGATAGTATCCAACTCGAGATTCGAACTCACGCCCTCTAGCGGCAGTCGCGCTGTCAACCAATCTACCAACGGGTCAGTTATAATAATAACACGATGATAATTTTTAACTCCACGTCACGAGGACGACCCAAAAGCTGAATAATAAATACGTAAAGCGCTCTCGTAATAAATTCATCGCTGTATTTAAATAAAGGGCAAAACAGAATAGAGTCGTGTGTCCAGCAGCGAAGTAGGGCGCGGTAGGCCGCGCGTGGTATCGATCAGCTCGAACAAGCGGCGACGGCCGTCTGGCCGGTGCATGCCATAACGTGCCATAGCATCACGCCTGTACTTCCTCACGGGGTGAGCCAGGGAGTGTAGTAATCACCAGTTATGCTGCAAGGTCCATGTAACAGGTGGTGAGCCTATTTCGCTGGGCGTTATACAGCAGAACACACTTGTAACAATGTTGAGACTGAATCCTAGAATATTAACCCGATAAGATGGTTACCGGAAATGCTGTCAGAATTCGGTGTTGCTCCAGATTGTATGGTACAATACGCTGTGGGCGTTACGCGACTGTTTAAAGCGTTTTCTACGCTTTTAAGCGTTGTATTGTGTGTGATATATTTCGGAGAACGGACCATAAGTTTCCATGCGTACTGATGTGGAATATTTTTCAATATTAACGCTGCGTATTGGACATCTTGCTGATCTTTCTGTTAGACTGTCCGCCTCCGAACCAGATAGGCAGACAAATCCATGTGAAGAACGATTGCAACCCTTAATGCTTATCTCATATCTTTAGGAACAGTTCAATAACACCAACAGACTTTTTATTTCTCGATTACGTTTACTACGATATTATTAAGAAAAGGAGTTATCAAGTATAACTAATTCTCAACATGATTACGATGAAAAGTATTAGTAGGTAGATGTGAAAAATATGTCTTCCATTCAACACTGTCTCCGCTCACTACATAGTGAACGGTTGTCTTTACAATGTCGGAATAATACTTAATATTTTACGCTTATTATAAAACAAGGCAATTCCAAGCACGCGGTCACCCGCTCTCCCGGCGGCCGTGAATCGAGTAATATTCGTCGCAATCACGCAAATTAATAGACCGTAAAATACACAGGCTCTACAGTTACCGATTGCGTGTAATGAATTATTGAGGATAATCTTTCATTCCGATATGAACACTGCATTCTAGGTCGTTCGATATGTTAATTAAAATATGTATATATTTTCATATTTAGATATGTGGTAAGCTCTGCCTACCGCTTAAGAGGCCTCGCGGGATCATGATATAATATTTTTTTAGGTTACTACAAAATAGATATATAAAAGTGATCGTTATATGAGACAGAATAAAAATTCGAAATAAACTTTATAATTCGATTTCCGAAACAAATTTCACAATGTTTTGATCAATGTATGACATAATTGACGAGTTCGTGCACGTATGAACAGTTCGATAAATAAATAGAAACGGTCAAATATTATTTAAATATTACCTCCAGTTCATATACTTTCTGATAAAGTACAATTAGCGTTATGGTAACGCGTAGTGCCCACGTATAACGCGTACCGCGGCGGCGCGCGCCCGAAAGTTTGGTAATGAGGCCTTTAGTAAATTAGTTGGGTGTAAACTAAGTTTACGACGAGCAACTAACTTTAATTAGTAATTACATGATATTTCATTGTGCATTTTCTCTCTACCTTAATGAGTTTATGTTGTCTTATAATATTTTTATTAATATTATTAAAACATTATATATTTCATTGTTTATTAAAAAATGTGCGTTTAAATAAAAAAAGGGTGAGTTTACTACGACATTTGTAGACGAATATTTTTTAAAGAATAGTCTTTAACATTTACGAGTATACGAGGTTTGGTGAGAAATCACGATCTATTATACCTGAAAATATTAATAAAGATTGTTATTAATCTGTTATAATAACGCTGGCTCCCTCGCCGGTTACCCTTTAATGCGGATTAATTACCGGAACGTTATGTATAAAACATTTTACAACATGTCTGATAAACGATCGTTAAAATGCCATCAAATTGTAAAATCTGCACTAGCTGTGCCCGACGACGGCGGCTATTAAGTTCCGTATTGCTGCCGTTTTCTTGCCACTGTCATGAATGTTCCTATGCACTTAGCCCGTCCATTAAGGTTGCAGTCTTCGCTGGCTGGGAGCGACCGTAAAAATTTTACAACATCCTTCTACCACTTGTAAAACATTTCAAACTCCTCGCTGTTCTTTTATACCACATGTTACTATGTTGAGCGTGACGCGAACTAGTATATAACGTTGTGGTTGGAAGTGCAGCGCTGACCAAGAGATCCTTGGTTCGATTCTCGTTGTTGTTGGATTTTCCTAGCTTGAATTTCGGGACTCGAGATAAGCAATTATGCCCAGTGTATATAAATAGGCTATCCCTTATGAAATAGATCATATAAATGATGAAACGTAGGAATATCTTTCGCGTACCTTATAAGAGAAATGCAGGCGTGACGTCACGTTATAAAATATATATGCTCTTTTAATATATCACTTTCAGTTGCAAAGTACGTAAATGCACTTGTATTAGAGGCAAACCAGTGCAGTTCTGGGCGTAGTGCCAAGCCAAGTTGAAGCAGTAATTAAAACACGCAGAGATGTTTTCTTCACAACGCAGATCGGTAACCGAAATGCAGCCTCACTGTACGCGATCGCAATCGGGGGGTTATTAGAGATCGCGATTTGCGTATTCGTTCACAGATAAGTTTAATCATGGTGTCGTTAAGTTTTACTGCGTCGCCGGATGCACGACGAGGTTTACGGCGGGCCGGGGCGACATTGTCCACAGATCTCGCGACGCTCTTTACGGCTGCTGAAACGTTGCTTTAACGGTTTTATAGTGTTCGCCGGTCCGTCGCCCGCTGGCGACCACGGAGTCCTTAATAGCCCGCGCTAAGTGCCCGCTCGAGGCTGCGCTGCCCTCGAATTCTCCGTATGTTTTCCTCTAGCTGGCCAGATTTCCATCTTTACGATATAGAAGCGTTACTTTTTTTTCTTTTTATGCTCGCCGAGACCCGCGCGGGGGCATGTCGCGGACTTGTTTTTGTACCCAGTAGTTTTATAACCGCTGACATTATCGGTATAAAGCGTTGTGTGGAGTTTAATGTGTTGCTTGTTTCAGTTTCGTTTCTCAACGTTCTCTTAATAAGTTTTATACTTTTATGGAAAACTGTATGCAAAATTCATAGCGCTTATATGCTTTGAACTTCATGGAAGAATTCACTATGTGTGACGATTTAAAACTTTTAAATTCGAAAATTAAATTGGTGGAATATCAATTAATTTATAATTGATAATATAGTAATTGTTAATAAATGAAGCTATGTAATATGACTCAATATCAAATATTATCTTGAACACTGTTCTTTAAATTGTAACAGAAATGGAATCATTGTGGGTATCGGGGCAGCGTTTATTCTCACTTCATTGTGGTTTAAAATACGACCACTTTTTTCTAGATTACTTTAACAAAGCTTGTCTTTTTATTGCGTCTTTGAAGCGGCATGAATAGATCGCTAGCCGGCGTCACTGGCTTGTATTGTAAAGTGTAATACATATCGAAATAAAATACACATATATATTGTCACAACTATGCCTAACAGGAGTCGACAGAGCTTAAGGATTGTCAGCTCCTGTGATTGTGACAGAACTCTCTCGAATCTTCTAAACTCATTACAGTCGAACAACACCGGAATAAAGCGTGTTTAATTAGTTAAAGAAAGATGAAAAGTCGGCCGAAACCAGGATGCACGCTGTAACTTCACGCACGTCATCTGCAACGCTCACATTATTAATATGCCGTATGTTTAATTAATATCATGTGAACGTTCGCCATTAATCTGCCTGGTGGTGTGACGCCCGCTGCCAGCTCTAACGGAGCCCTGACACTGTCATGCAGAGCTTCGCGTCTAGAAATCTCTATGGTACGTCTTATTAAAGCCTGTCAAAAAGCTCCTGCACAAACTTGACATTAAAATTATAACCCCATATTTAGGTTAATATGTACCACTAAATTATCGCAGATGATTATAAATATATATTTATATTTGATTATTAGTGTGCTGACGTCAAAATTGTTACAAAAACTTTTTTTTAAACGACAGCGACATTAATGAAAGTCAAGTTCTAATATTTTATATTATTATGTTATTTTATTATTTAGCTGTCTCTATGTAGTGTCTTGTACTTTCGTTGCGTTTCTGATAATTGCTTGTGAGAAAATAAAACGAAACAACTATTTATATAAAACTAAACCAAATTCACTTCCTATGTTCCGATACGTTCAACTATATTGAAACTGAAACTCAGGTGGGAATCCTTTGTAAGAGCGTTTGCGTCGCAGGCGCCCTCTTACTGCACCGGTTTAAACTAATATTACCGAAACATTTGTCGGAGTTCACCAATACTGAGCGATTTGCGTGAGAAACATTTATCACTTATACAAAATTCGGTGTGTGGGTAATTGCGTGACTGTGTGAGTTTGACGTAGCGTATTCGTATGGAATATGTTTATTTAACAAAAGTGTGGAAATTCGTGTTCGCTTCGTTGGAATATTTAATCATAATTAATATTACGATATTCGTATATGCTCAAGGCAAAGATACAAAAGATCCTAATAACAGATGTAAACACTCAATTAATTAAGTTTACTTCACCAGTAACAACAGCACAAACTTTTCATGCTTCACACATACTGGTAAATTGCTTGGACAACATTCTAATTACAGTGGCAGTCCACTTCACGGCTCTGTTCGCCGCCGCACCGACTTCGGAAACGGGAGTTCCAGAAGCTTCTTCCGCAAGCCGTTTAATTAACAATGACAACATTCAAATGTCTGCCTCGCGACGCTTATTATAATATGGGCTACGTGTGAAAGCGTGCAGAAAATGCCTGTTTCTTATATCGCTGTTTCTTTTTCTCGTGATAAATATAGTAATATGATAGCTACATACAATCGCTACACGATGCAACTGTTATCGGCCTGGTCTGGTCACCATAAAAACAGTTCTCGTTATTTGCTTTGGGATTAGATGCCTTTATGCGTACATTCCCCAAAATATATTTATTATTATTTCGCACTTAATGTTCTTCTTTCTAATAATAAATATAGGAAATGATTAATAATGTTCATGAAGATGGAACAAACAAAATACAATCTTAATGGTCAGCAGACACAAATATGAGAGACACTCTTGTAATGTAAGCCTCTATGTGTGTAGAAAGATCTGTTTCCTTTAGAAAAAAAAAACATATAATTGAGAAGAACACTGTAGCAGTACTTTTAACATATCCGCCACGTTCACTATATAAAATTTACGAAGCGTCTGAACTTTGACGTACATTTGATCTTCCATTGTCATGTCGTGGATTCCATTAACGCGCGCCAAGGTGTCCGTTACACGTATTGATTACCTGCTGGTATATGAAGGTTTTCTTTGTATTACCCGACTACCCGCGGTCAGAGCCCCCAATGATTATTCAGCGTAACTTATTATTTAATTGTAGCCTAACTTATTATTTAAATAAATCCCCGCGCTTATATAAATTTCTTCATTTATGTTTAAATAATATAATAGGAATGTCCCTCTTCACTAGGTTACGTTATTTCTTATCTGCTCTTCTTTGACTTGTTCTGTATTCAACACTGCCCATTTCAACCGTCGCTATGCTTTGTAGCCAATCATGTCTGCTTTGAACGAAATAAAACGAATACTACTAGCTAACCGAGCGCGACTAACAAAACAGCTTCCGACCAGATTCAATTAACAATCACAACATTCAACTGCTAATTTGCCAACGTACGTGCGGCTGGGTCTCTGTGTTGGATTACTTCAACCGTACTGAGAATTTATCAGTTCCGCCTTGTTCATCATCTGCACGAATATACAGTTGGATTAAACGGGATGTAATGAATAATACAAATAAATAAAACAAAAACAACAGAAATAAAGACATGTCGCGCGAAAAAATGACTTACCCACTTACAAATGGACGTACCGAAGTCATTATCATAAGCAATTCTTCGTAACATTAATAAGCTCGTGAAAACAGTGTGACAATTTTCCTTATTCTCTCGTGACACGAATTCGTTTTGTTCAAACTTGCGGGGACATAGAAATAAACTTAGACATAGAAATAAACGTAGACATTGAAATGTACGTAGACACAGACCGGTTATTGCACCCTACCCCACTATTTTGTAGACGGGCTCGAGTAAAACAAACTATCGGATGATACCGTCACGTAGGGGTAGTTATGACGTTTCATTGCGCGCAACAAGTGTAGGCGCCAGCCAGCCGCCGACGGGGCGGCGGAGGGGATTTCAATCTGGTCGTGATGAGCATGATGAGAAAGGGCGCAAATTACATACGACCGGCCGTCCGGCAATCCTTTATCGAACGCTTAACAAATATAAATATATATGAACTAAACGCAATTAAGAATATTTCTATTTTGCACTAGTACTTTACCTACCTACTTAATGAAATAGACAGCGATGATATCAAAGACAGAAAGTTGATGTAATAATTTGTATGTGCATAAAAACTTTCTATTTTAAGCCAAGTATTTTCTCTCTGCACTGTTGCACAAACAATTATCTAACAGGTATTTTTACAAGGACCGACCTTTATAACGATGCAGTGAATTTGGATTAATGCTACAAGGCACTTCGTTCCTTATATAAACTACATATCACCTGTGACTACGAACATGTCGCCTTAATCCATACATAGTACATGGACGGCGTGAGTCATAGACAAAGTGAACATGTGTGAACCGCGCCCGCATGTGGCGTGTCATGCAGGCGTTAATTAAGTGAAGCCTTCGATATTCTACATGTGAACGAAGCCTTGCGCGCGCGTTGAATGGTTTTCTGGAAACGACTGCTGATCGAGCGCGTCGCGAGTTGACAAGTTTACTGTTCAC
>DWEI01006268.1:0-10217 GCA_018245875.1 Mysoria ambigua | reverse complement strand
TTTCGAGCGGCATTAACCTGTCCCTGTACTAATTGGGGGCTAGTAATGTATCACTTACACTGGATGTTGTTTATCTTTCACCATTGCATCAGTTCTTGCAACGACCTAAAACCTATAAGTTAATTAGAGAAATTTCATATAATCAAATTTATAATTTTAAATTATAGATTTTAAATATGAAAATAAATATAAAACACGTGTTTAATTTGGTGATAATTCGTTTAATCGGTTCACAAATGACTGAAATTGTTATCAAAACACAATATAAAGTGTTACGTGACTAAATGTAATATACAACACTGCATCAAACATCATATCGTACCTGTACAGTATCGACCACGCTGGACAATGTCTCTTCTAAGAAATAAACGATGTCTAAAAATACGTCTTGGTTTCTTGATGGCAATAATTTAAATAAATAACAAAATCATAGGCATATTACATACGGTTCTGTCGTGCATGGAATAAATAAGAGTGTTAAAAACTATTATTGTTCGTTTTAAATATATTAAGTACTGCATTATGTAATGGAAAATAATGTTACTCCTTTCAAATTATACAGTAGCACAGAAGAATACCGTTAAAAATGAGTATTTTATTGGCAGTTTATTAGTTATTTTAGTATTCGAAATACAAAGATTAAGATAGTAAATTGTTAATCTATGATTAACACATAGATTATAGAACTAAGAAAAAAATGATACATGCATAAAATGAACATTGAAATATTTATAATTTAGTAAAAGTTCATTGATATTCCCGTTATTAAGCGAATTAATACTTTGAAACTTACTACATGCAAAAAACAGGAGAAAAAATTAATATTGTGTTTGTCCGGTGTCTCGGTGTTAACAAATATATATATAGGTAAACAATTTAATTTATTATATTAAATATTTATACATATATAGTTCCCACCGCCGAGCAGCCGCCCCAGCAGCTCCGGGCCCTGCTCCGGGCCGGCCGCGCGGCGCGGCGCTGTGCGCTAGGACGTGGTAATACTGCAAGGACTCGTGTACGATGAATCCGTTCGCTATGTTCCAACTAATTATATGCAAAAGGTTACAATTACTACCGGCTCCATTATCGAGGTCTCTACTGAAACTACAAAAATACTCGTTGACAATACGGAAAATAGTATTATTATCTGAGAAATGACTCTTTTACGATGAATAAAAATTAGCGATTTTAATTTGAGTATCAATCGCGTGATTCGTTCTTATATATTATGTGAAAAAGTTAAAATGTATTTGTATTGATATTATTTTTAATACTTATTAAAAAGAGCGGCTCAAAATCATTCATCCCGCCAATGTTTATTCAGTCGTCCTATCAACACTGAATCGTACATACCCTTAAATTACGTATAAATAAATTATATTAAGAAACGCCTCTACGAATATACAAAATTAATACAAATCTTACATTACTAATACAAATTACATCACAGTTCAATAAACAAGTTAGTGTTAAGAGTTACAATACCAAATGTTTCAAAACAAAAAGTTATTTTTTTAGATTAGTAAAACTTTATAATTAACTAAAATTATATATTTAATAAAAAAAGACTAAAAACAAGATTTTGGTAAGTTTGTTCAGGGCATACATCGAATTTCAGGAACATAAATACATAAATACGTACACCCAATAAAAGGAAAACAAAAAACTACCTTCATAAGGTAGTTTTAATTTGCAACTGCATCGAAAGGCGCCCGCCGGGGCTCCGCGCCCGCCGGGGCTCCGCGCCCGCGCCCGGGCTCCGCGCGAGACCATCGGGCCACATCAGCTAACACACGACACTACTCAAACACTGCAGCGGACACCGCACCAACCGGAGTGCTCTCACACTTACCATACCAATGTACAAAATCAGCGTTCAAAATATCCAAAACTTTCAGTCTGACAATTTTATTCAGCCCTTACAAGTCACTAGTGAGAGTGAATCCTGTTCGTGTTTTTTTTTTAATTTAGAAAGATAAAAAAAAACGAAAAATCCATGGTGTTGAGCAGATAATAGTTTGTATAAGATAAATGATGTTTTCTGTAAAATTAATTGACTACGTACTTAACCCGTACGAAAAAATAATCGAGTTCTGTTCTCTTTTTAAATAAAAAATATGTCAATTACTCATATGAACGGAAAACATTTCACCGTTGTGGCGGCCGAATGACGTCACGACGAGAACAACTGTCGTGTTTAACGACAACAAATTCATCGCTGTCGTTGACGACGAACGCCGACGCGGTGACGTCACTGCGGCGATGACGTCACCGCGGCCGGGACTCGCGCGAACTGCCGACGCGTCACACACTAACGTATCGGGTAAAAAAGCTACAATATTCAATGATTAGTATCTACGCACAGACTTGAATAGCAACAGCAAGGCATTAAAAATATCGCCTAATCGCAATCTATGTACTTATAGGTAAGCTAAGAGTATATTAGCGCATAAACGCGTTGGATAATATCGTAGAAAATATCACTTTACTTATTGTTCGGATGACAAAAATAGAGTTCTGTTATGTTTTTATCCCACTGAGACACTTATGTATAGCAGCCCCGTAACTTACTGGTAATGAGCACGAATAAAATACTTAAGTATTACGTTGTGTTGACACTCGAAATATTATTTTGATATTCCTCCTGTCTCAGTGCTAAGAGATTCCTTCTCTGCCCGGACAACGGTCGGGAGGCGTCCGTCTACGGGTACGACGAAAGCGCCTGCTGGGGCCAAGCGATTTTGGCGTCTATTCTCTTGTACGCCAGTATGAAGTTCTGTCCACTCTTCTCCGACATCACTTCTTGCGGGCAGTCGTTCTCGTTTAACATTGTTTCTGTAGAAAAAAATATTTGTTTGAAAACTTCGAGTATAATTCTTTAGTTTTTTTTTGTTAGTTTGTAATGTTAAGGCTATAGAAAGATTATTAATTTCCTAAATTTAAAAACATATATCAACATAAAACAGAAAATTGGACCTTGCTATTGAATTAAAAATTGATTTTTTTTAAATTCTTAATGCAATGTATTTAACGGATATTGAATTTTTCATCTGAAACAATTAATTGAAGCTCTGTTGATGTAATTAAGAATTATATTGCGTAATGCAAACGTGAATATCCAGTTGATTGTTTAAACAAAGTAACTAATTAGTCCAGTATGTTGACAGATTGATTTGGTCGCTTGTTTGAACTGTGTAGACGTGGCGCAGACGGCGCTCGTGTGCGCGGCGCCCGAGCGGCCAACACTTGCAGCGCGTGCGAGCGGCTCCTTGAACCGGTCACGCCGCGTCTCGGCGTATGTTCATTACATACATCATCAATCAATCACTCACACCAACAATTAATACATACGTTTTATTTTCAGTTGAAGATTTTTATAAACCCTTGAAAATATTTACTTTTGAACTTATTGTGTCACTACGTGTGATATTATTATTTGTTTACTAATTTAGAAAAAAATCTGTTACGCCTGTTAAACATAATTTTAAATATTATGTAAATAAGGAACCAAGTGGGTCACCTTGTCCGTCGTGCAGCGCGAACAGCGCGTAGTCCTGCGGGTTGGTGATGGCGGCGGCGTGCGCCAGCGCGCGGCACAGGTCGCGCGCGCGCGCGCCCGGCCGGCACGGCAGCGCCACGCGCCGGATGGCGCCGCGGCACTCGTCCGGCAGCGCCACGCGCACCACGGCGGCCGCGCCCCCCGCGCCGGCGCCGCCCGCCGCCGCCCCGCCGCCCGCCGCCGAGCCGCGGCGCCGGCCCGCGCCGTCGGCCGCGTCGGGCGCCAGCCGCTTGAGCACGGCCACGGCGGAGAACAGCGCCGTGAGGTAGTAGCCGCCCTCGCCGGCCAGCAGCGCGGCGGGCAGCAGCCCGGCCATGAGCTCGGCCTCCAGCTCGGCGCACACGAGGCGGCAGCGCGCCAGCGTCCACGCCAGCACCGGCAGCAGGTCGTCCGCGCCCAGCGCGCGCTCGCCTCGGATCTGGAGCACGGAAAATTGTTAGTTCATTATGACATTTCATTTTTCGAACAGTCGTTAATCTGTAAGTCAAGGTCATATAGACAACAGGCGTCATGTAGACGAGGCAGAACAATACAGTGTGATCATTGTTGTGAAATTGACATTCGAAAAAGGTGTGAAAAAAATAATTTTATTACTTTTATTTAAAATTGACTCTAATACCAGCCAGCTACATACATTCGTCGTTGTATTTCAAACAAAAAGTAAGTTATATAAGAATTAATAAAATAGTTCATATTTTTCATTCATTCAATACACGATAGAGGAAAACTATAATTATATATCTAAGGAAAGTTTTATTACTTACATATAGTACATTTAAATAGGTATTACATGTATTATTTATGGAAACAATAAAAAACTGATAATTTAATTTTCATTACGTACCTAAAAATAAAAAGCCTAAGATATCAGAGGTATATCAGATAATCACTAAACTAAATCAAAAGGTCATTATTATTATATATGTTATTAATATTAATAAACGTACTAAATTATTATTACATGCCAAAAAACACTAGGGGGTGATAAAAGTGTTAATTACCCAAAAATCTGTTCCATCCTGGAAATGGAATCCAAACTATGGACAAAAAGTAAATTTTACTATTCATTGCTGCGCGGCGCTAGAACTGTAGCTGCAGGATGGGCGGTGACGTCATACGCTAGTACTTACCGCATTGAACATGACGGATATGGCAGCGAGAAGGTTCTCCAGCTTGTCCAGCGGCGAGTCCGCCTCCTGCATCTTTAGGAAATGTTTCGAGATCACTGCTAAGACTGCCGCCGATGGCACTTTTGTGGATTCCTGAAACAATAAATATCTATTTTAACATCATCACTTCACTGTTGAGTCTACTCGAGAAATCTGAGAGATGTTAGTTGTAAATCAGTTGTAAACTAGTTTATAAAAACATTTCATTGTCAAGTGTAATCGATAGATAAATTATAAGTACAAAAATATAAAACAATCGATTTTATATTTCAAGTAGTAACATATAGTAACTTAAGTACTTCAAGTATATTTCTATATATTGTCTAATATACATATATGTATAAGTGGCCTAGTTTAATCTTGTCTAATTACAATCAATTATAACCACTACTAATCACCAAATATCACGATATCGGTTACGAAGAAATATTTATGAAAGAAACTCATCAGCTGCTTACGTTAATACAATAATTGCTTTTCAGACATAAGCCGCATTTAACGTTTTTCTGCTTCGCCCACAAATAGCGTAGTAGACAATGCTACAGGTGTGCGTGTGCGTGTGTGCGCACCTTGACGCCGAGCTGCAGCGGCGTGGCGTGCTGCGCGCGCTCCACGGCGGCGTGCAGGCGGCGCACGTCGCGCGCGTGCCACGCCGCCAGCTGCGCGTACAGGCGCACGCGCAGCGGCCGCACCACCAGCCGGTGCATCACGCCCTCCAGGATCGCGTCCAGGTTCAGGAACTCCGTCGGCTTCAGCTGTGCGGGCGCCGTGTTCGCTATCAGTCTGGCTTATATGCAATGGGGGGTTTTTTAAACCGCCTTGTACTAATCCATTGTATTAAAAGTTGCGTTGCCTTAATGTATTATTGTATAAACCAACAATGGTTTATTATATTATTATTTATGTAAATATAGATAAATCCAAAAAAAGCTTTATATGTAACGGGGCTATCAAGAAGTGGTTTTTCTGTTAATCGTTCTTTAAAGTGATGTAGAGTGTGTGATGTTCCTACCTTGAGCCTCTCCTTTTCGACCTCCTTCTCAAACTCCCTTTCGCCGTGTTTCACGAGATAGTTCTTCATTCCCGACATGAACTGTCTCATGTTTCGCATCATCACCTGCAAAAGAAAGTTGAACATTGGTAACGTTTGGCTTGTGTAAATCCCAATAATCGGATCATTGTTTACGATGCTTTATATCGAAATATCACAAATATTGATATCGTTCTAATTCTCATTTTTTTACTTACTTGTATTCATACTTATTACTTTTATTTAAAAAAATCACTTAAAGGACATTATGTAATTGGACAAAATACTATCATAATCAACATCATCAGCCTATACCCTGCTGGACACAGGTCTTTCCCGAGGAACTATGCCCATAATCCTCACGCTGGGCAAGCGTGTTTTGGTTTAGAGAGCACCACCTATGTTACTCTTTACAGCAGGTCAGGGCATTAGTTATGCCTGCGTAGACCACGCTGCAGCGCGACGTGCCAGCGCATGGTGTAGTCGACGCCTACGACACGCTGTAATCCGGTTCGAGTTCGGGGAAAGTATTCGTACTCCGCGGGACACCGAACTCCGAAGCACACATACACACATAAAGCTTTTATAGTGAAAAGCTTGACGCAAAATATATTTACTGACACACTTAAACCACGAGATTGTTATATTTTTTCTTATCATGCAATAAACCTTCTGTTCTCTCGAAAAATAAACATAAACGCATGCTTCCTAATAGGATGGTCTAGATGCAACTATACGTACATATCTAACAGTATCAAATCCTAATGATTCATGAAATATTACTCCACCGTACTATTTTTGTTATTGCTTTCAATGTACTAACAAAAAAAAATCTGTACTTAACATATAATTAGTAATACCAAAGCTCACCTGCGGGCACGTTTCTTTAGACTCGAGGGTGCACGAGATAAAGTTGTCTATGTTCTGCGCGAAGGTGGTGCTCTTGTCCTGCGCCAGGTGCAGCGCGTACGCGCGCAGCGCCGCGCCCGCGCCGCGCGGCGAGCGCCCGCCGCGCAGCGCGCGCACGCGCCCCGCGGCTGCGCACGTCACAGTCAGACAGATTAAACACATTTTCCAGTTACAGACTAATAAATTTAAGTTGAACTTTAGCGGCATTCTACAAGAGGCGCGACAGGTTTGTAAGACAAGGATAATTGGTACTCAATGTGCAAACCCTACCCGGTAAAGGACCTGGTGTCATGCTAATATTAATAACGTAATAAGTTAATCAATGAATATATTATCGAGCATATTTCACTAATTATTATTAATCGTCATTATATATTTACTCATCATAATTATGTATAATACTGATACAGAGTGAAACTTAAACATGCTGGAAGCCTTGACATTACGGCAATTCAAAAGGATCTGCAAGGCTGAGCATTATCTGGCGGGGCACTTGAATGAGTACTTGATCGCTAGTGGTGTTAACATTATAGCATTGTCTATACGAGAAATTAAATTTTCAAACCCTAGCAGGCACGAATTGTTACATCTTTAAAAAGCTGTAATGGATCTTACGGCTGCCGAATGACGAACTGGCTCCTAAACCATAGATTAATCGTCGTATACATCGTGTCTTCTATTGACTAGGAGAATATGAAGTCTCCATACCCGGTGGGAATGACAGACGAGAAGAATAAATGTTGAAGGACGTCAGATTTGTTAAGACAGAAATTATTAGATTTGTAAACAAATCTAAAGTGAGCGTTTGTGTAAGAATATGTAATATAATAATAATAACAAAAAAATATATTATTATTTTTGACAGAATAACCCCCGAAAAAAATAAATTTAGCACATTTATTTATCATTGTTGTATCATGTTATTTACTAAAGTTATCACGTACACGTGTTACGAGTGAGATATCACCAGAGAGGTGATAATGCATTAGGAAGTTGTATATTCATTTGTCTCGTGCATAATATAGTTCAGTATTGTACGTAACAAGTACATACTTGGATTTTATCATACTTAATACCACTCTGATTATTTAAATAAAATTACAAAAATTATCGCAAAATACAATACAAATTTAAAATGTAAAGGTTGAAGGAAATATGTAAAAAGAAAACTTTACCTACACAGATACGAATTTGTAAATCCATCTGAATATTGTTCTGTTTCAACACTGGTTTGTTCTGTTTGTACACTAGCTATTTTATTACAACACCATTTACATCGTCTTAATTTATTGCAAAGTTTTTTCCAAAAATCCACAATCGCATTCAGTAAACGTTTAAAAGGATTTATATATGGCACTTTCCTATAACAATTGTCTCGCGCGTTTAAATAATCACAATGGCACGTCGGAGGCCTCACAACGATCTCCGTCTTAACTCTATTCGCACTCGTTTCTGCTAGTATTTTACACAGAGCAGTCAAAGATTCTGTTCTAGCCAAATGCTGTTGAAATCTCGGCTCGTGTAGCTTTTCCTTCGTAACGAACACCCAATCACTTTCCAAAACGAACTCATTGAGCGAATCACAACGAAAATTCTTTATAGTCGTCAGCGCGTATACTTCTGTCAACGGCGCCAGCGCCGGTAGCCGCGGCGTGTCAACCGCCTGCGGTCTCACTTCGGACTCGGCCCGTTCGCGGCGAGCGTCCCCCGCGCCCCTCGCGTCCCCCGCCCCGCGAGCGTCCCCCGCGCGCCTCCCGCGGAACAGCCTCGTGACCCAGTGCATGCCGGTCGCTCGCCGTCCGTCCCCAGTCCGCGCGCCGTGGCGGCAGTGCGGCCTGAGCGCGCGCGGCCGACTGCCAGCTCCGCCTCACGCCGGGCGAGGGTTTCGCGGCACGAGCAGACCTTTACCCTTTAGCCATAATTAATTTATTTACACGTAGCCAATATGCTTATGATAACAGATGTACGTCGCGGCTCCATTGTTCGCGTTCTACTGAGTTTAATTGATTCAGTGATGATGTGTAATGACTCACTATTTTGTTATCGACGTGCAATAATGTTACGAACATCTGCATAACCGATACGAAAGGTGATTTGACGTAACAATACCAATATACGAGTGTTTGTGATGAAATAAGAGATTTGCAACATTATTGGTTTTACCTTTATTTTGCGTTTAGACTTTAACATCGTATTTCACTATTGATTCACCTTAGTATATAATAGCTTAGGTACTATACCATTAGATAAACATATTTATAGAATGAGGGCGGCCAGATACTTCGCATTCCTGATAATTATATATTATATCATTATCGTAAGTGTAATTGTTATTTATATACTATTTTATTTAGTTAAAGGTACATATGAAACGGCAGACATCAAAATATCAAATTCCTTTCAGATAGATCATTTTTTTGACATAATTTCTATTTTTGGGAAGCAAATAGTTCGCTGAATATACAACCTCCACAAAACGTAATAAATCATTTATTGTTTTGTTAGCTTCTAATAAGGTTCCAGTGTCGATTCGGTCTTTATATAGAGAAAAAAATGTAAAGCTTTGTACAAAAGCTCATTAAGGGTGAATCTTATTAGATTGAGTTAGCATTATACAAGTTCATAGTTAAGGAGCAAGTTAATACTCATATTTAATGAGCAGGTTAATATACTTAATGTTCAGTTTAAGGCTCCATGTAAAAATTGTAACATTATACAATTATTCTGTTGTTTGTCAACGGCATTACAGCTTTAGGATTTACAAAGTGATATTTCGTAGACGCGTACCTAGACGAGGAAACGAATATTTTCCTTTGTTTGAGGCACGAAGTGTCGAAATTAAAATCATCTGTAATTGTCTAGCTATGAGTTTACACAGCGGCTCACCGAGCAAGGGGTCGAGGCGGTCGCGGAAGCTCTTGGCGCGCGCGGCGGCGGCGGGCGCGCGGCGCGGCGCCGGCGACTCCCACTCGCACCCCTCGTCCTATCGGAATAAGGACCACATTGCATTGCGCTAAGTTATAAAGTTCTTTGCGCTTCTTGGGGGACGCTTATGTCCAGCAGTGGACTAAGATAGGCTGCTGATGATGATAATGAAGTTTTTATTAAAACGATATCAACTCCGGGAAAAACGAAGATAAAATTTTGGTATAGTAAAACAATGTTAGTGTAATAGCGTTTATTGTTTTATGCAAAAAAGAGCATTTTGTATGAACTCCAGGAGCCGCGGTTCGGGCTGCGCGGCGACTTACCGCCTCGCAGGCGCGCCGGCCGGCGGGCGGGAGGAGCCCGTCCCACTGCGAGCTGTCCCAGGGCTCGGAGAACACCGTGCCGTCGTCGCTGGCCTACGAGCAGCGTGTTAAATTACCAATGCAATTATTATTATGTATTTTGTATTAAACGTGCAGCTTTAACGGTACAGGTAGACAAATTGTGAAGTTCTGGTAAATAAAAGTAAAGATTACAGGTGCTTAATTTTCGTGCAGTTAATAAAATAAATGAAAGGAAGAGTAAAAGATAGTACTAATGCAATACACGTAGAAGGTTTTTG
>DWEI01006267.1:0-10217 GCA_018245875.1 Mysoria ambigua | reverse complement strand
TGCATGGCAATAAGCTCACCACCTATTACATAGTGGGACGTAAACGTAACCGGTGAAACGTGGGAGTGTTCTGCATTGCTCTGTCTATCTCTTCGGGGATTACATGCGTGAAGTTACGTATTAATCAAATTACCTTTTGTATACTTATTGCTTATAATATATCATTTACACCTCTCTATTGCCATATAAACAATAAGCAAAATAATTAAAATACAAGTCTTACTCAAGAGTTTTCATTGAACATTTTATATAAGTAGGACGTATGCTCGCCTGAGGACTAAAACAGTTACTTGTTTTATAAATACTCACTGGAAAACACCATTATAAAAGGCCATTATGAACCATGCCTCGGATATCTTTAATGAGGATATATCTAAAGCCTTCGTGTTAAGGGCAGCAACCCTAATCCTCAAAAACGAAATGAGTAGATCAAAGGTTCTGGAAACGTGTGAACCGAGTTAGTAAGGTACTGACACTATCGGAAGCCTGCAGCGATCATTTAAACTGTCAACAAAAGCCTTATTGCATACTTTCTTTACGCTGTATAGTATGGTGGTCTGATGGAAAGAAATGATTGGGCCTATGATATAGCTTGATTGCCTAGTTAATACTTCATCATCATCAGCTTATTCACGTTCACTGCTGGATATAGGCCTCTCCAATAGCACGCCACTGAGCTCGATCTTAAGCTCTGCGCATCCAACCACTGCCAGCCACTTTTCGTGTATCGTCACTCCACCTAGCCACTATGCTTAATAATTCACGTTAAATTGGAAGAAGCCCAGGCTATACTTAATTATATATTTATTTACTTGATCTTATCACACTGTGACAGTTTTCGACAGACCATCTTTCACATCTTGTACGAGAGTCGTTCTAGAGGAAAGTCTAAACAAAATTCCACGTTCTCAACGCAGTCGAAAATCACAATTGACAAAGTTTGCTGCAAACAAACTGGGATTTCTAACTGCGTATTAAAATATACAACAAAAAAAGTCCGTCTCGTCATAAATTTAAAGCGATGGAAGTCCATTGTATTGTTTTCTATTAGTTGGAACTCCTTATATTTATGTCTTACAAATATTTACAATGAAATAGTTCAGTACGAATATAAACGTAATTTTTGAACACGTAGTCGTTGCGTTTTCGTCCTATTACGAAATAGGTGGTGTAAATGTTGTCATACACAAATTTACAACCTCATAGCCATGATTAGAAAATCTAAATCAGAAATTTTAGTGTTGACCGAACCAGGATTTAAACTTTGGACCTCTCGAGCGGTAGTCGCGCTTGCAACCAACACGACCAACGAGGTAATAAATTGTATATACAAGAAGCTCGTTTATCGTTTGAAAGTTGACGGTGAAACACGTCGATTAGTGAAAGCGATGTAGTAAGGGGACCGAACAGAGGGTCATTTGAACCGTCATTAAATTCAAGTTCTCTCTATATTACTCCCGTTTAAAAGCGTTTAGTAATTGAACTTGTACTAAACATTTGATACACAAAAGTGTTAAAGGGAGCTTTAGTTGAATTTTAAAAAACGTTCTGATAATGTTTTTTTTAATTCAGAGGTTTTCGCGCTAAGCTCTGACCTTAGAACGTTTTGCGCGTTTTTGAGGTTAGGAGCTTCGACAACATTCTCTAAGATGTGTGAAATCGGTCAACCGACATCTTTCAGCGTTGCAGACTATGGTCTGAACTGTTTCTACTTTGAGATGGAAACAATACCTAATGGGGGCACGATAATTATAACGATGATAAATGGTTAATGTTAATTATACTTAAGGAATATTGATATTTTTGCAACCCTCATTCAGTTCATATCAGCCAGCGATCATTAAGCTTAAGCAAAGCTTAAGTAACCGAGGCTGCCCTTGGTTTATGGAGGAGTCTTCGCTCCAAAAGAATCTTTACTGACTCTTCCGTGCGTTCAGGGATACTTTCATACGTCATACCAAACTGTTAGTATGAGGCAAAATGTTTTGAGCCTTTAAAGTTTATGTGGTCAATAACCTGTCACATATTATGTTTAAACTAAACCAATTTCCTGTACAGTATTTTGGCAGAATATACTCGAATTTTGGGAGCAGGTACCCCTTCGCCAAATACAGAATGAACAACATCCCGATTGCATAACTTCAAAGAGCTGTAATTACGTCGTGGTCGTCATCTAACTCAAATAGATTATGTGAACCTGCAGATAAATAAGGCTTTTGCGGGTCAAATAATTACTTCACGGAAAATTATAGTATAAGATACCTTAATTGGTAAGGTAAAAAGAAATATTTTAATAATAGCAATAATCTTCCATCGTTGAGTTCGAAAGTGTTATACAAAATTCGTACAATAATTAAGTGTAGCCAGCTATCTTTGCCATTAATGAGCGGTAATAGAAGTGGGAGAGGCACTCATATATTGAGTATGGTTCAATGTAAAGAATGTCAGCGATAAAGCATAGCTTAAATTTACTTCGTCCACTCTATACGAATAATATACAGATATATTACTGAACGCTAGGTAACTTCACGCCTGTAATTCAGTCCGTAAAATATTCTATTTGATATAATAGGTATGTTATTATTGCTGATTTAGGTATATCTACAGGTGAGTATTTAACGAATTATGTAACGTAACTTCACGCCTGTAATCCTCGAAGGGGTAGGCAGAGGAATACAGAACATTCCCACGATTCACCGGTTACGTTTACGTCCCACTATGTAATAGGTGAGCCTATTGCCATGCATCGGGCACATATCCAGACTCCGAACCACTATTAGACAATTTAAATTAGAAAATTTTGTAGTGTTCGACCCGGCAATCAAACCCGGGACCTCCCGATCGGCAGTCGCACCTGCAACCAACACAACCAACGAGGCAGTCGAGCAACGAGTAACGAATTATCCATATATTTATATATTTATAAATAAGCATTAAAGTTTTTTTCTCAAACTTTTTCTACACAATCTTCACACTTATACTCCTATATAGCGAGAACGCCGAACAGAAGACGCTACATACCGCTTCTGGACCGATTTTTACACCACAAGTCCCAAGCAAAAAATATATCTATCTATCTTAATATATCTATCTAAGCAAAAATAATTAAATCTATAAATAAAACAAATAACTTAATTGTACGACAGACTTAAAACAAGAAGCTTATAACTTGAACTGCACGTCAATTATCTTCTAATAGTAATTATGCCGTACGCGGCAAACGTTTCTGCGCAGTGCTCTTATCTGATGTATGGCGGCCTATTCGTGACGGAGGGCCATGAAATTATTTCGTATTGCCCTCATTTATTGCAATACATACATTAAGGGATCTGTTTACTAATTTCAGTTCAGCTCGGCATTAGGGAAATAGTCTTGAGAAATTATTTCACATAACACGAGTAGTAAAATGGGACGCAGGCTTGCGTGTAATCGATAGATAATAATAATTATAATACCTTATCTTATATATCTTGATGTTATATGTAACTCCAGTTTTTTCCTGACCGCCGATTGGAAGGGCCTGGGTTCAAATTCCAAGACGGGCACTAATATTGGGCACTAAAATTTCTAACAGTGAAACGAAGTGTGTATTTGTGCTCTGGAACTTTCTGCCTACTCTGCCTACCTCTTCATGAATTACAGGCGTGAGGTAACGGAGCGCTCCTAAATGTAACGTGCGTCCGTTATCAAATTTTAAATATACACAGAATACATAAACCAATCACAAAATCTGGAAATAAATCGTAAAATCTTTCATTTTGCATTAAAATGTTAATTCAATTTTTATAGGCATCTAAGATATCTTATACAGATATTATTGCTTATGGAATATGTTGTTGTAATACGATATGCCGAAATAAGAAAAGCCAAGCTATACAGCTGTGCAGAAGCCTGGGAAAGAGTTTTGTAAAGATACGTTAGTATTATAAGTCAGTGCTTAATGATATAGAAGATTCTAGTTCTTTTGTCAATTAGGTATAAACTCATATAGGTCCCGTTCCTTATAGCACCAAATACCTATCTTCACACTAGCTCCCTCACGGCAAACTACACCAGGCAAAGGGCACCAAGTGCTATCTTTACAGACCTGCTATGTTTCTTTTACGTTCATCATTCTCTTTATAAATACACGCCAGTTTCAAATACATCTGACTGCCCCATCAGCTAGCATCTGGCTTATTTGATCAAGACACGTGAGCATTGCCCTGCTAGACACCTGCGTCCGTCACAGAGCGCTAAATAAATATGATTTAATTTGTCAACCACGTAAATTGCGCCGAGACAATACAATACGCGCTCCTTAAACGAACATTTATAACAATGACAACGCCGCTCATTTTAATCCAACCGACGTATCGACTCGACTAATTGTGACGGGTAAACGAAAGCCACAACGTCGTCCCATGGTGCTCGACAATTAAATCTTAATCAACACGAAGTGTGTTTATTGAGGGCGGTACGCCACCGTTCCTGTCTGTCATCGCGCAAAAATGTTGTAACTTAAAGATGCTGTCTTACCGAAAGTGATTATGCGAATAATGTTATTCGTGTAACATTTCAAAGTATTGCTTCGGTATCAATTTAATAGCTAGATATAATTTTGAGTCGCGGAAATACGGATTGGTGAAATTCTAGAAACTTTTCTTATTTTGTTTTGATGGTGAAAATATGTACTAGTATTAAAGCAGATACCAATGTGTATCTAATACCTTAATGAATTTCTTTTATCAGAAATAAAATTAATTTTAATACAAATGTAACGTAATTTAATACAATGACTTATTTTTACCCACTATTTAGATATAGAATATTCAAAGTAAAATAACTGTTTTTTTATAATATATGAATAACATTTTACGACTATGCACGCTTGCTGTTATACTGCAACGTTCGTCGAATGGCTACGAGCGCGACTGCCGAACGAGAGGTCCTGGGTTCAAATCTCGGGTACTATTGCATTCTTCTAATTCAGATTTTCTAATAGAGGTTCGGAGTCAGCAATTGTGCCCGGTGTATGGTGATAGACTCACCACCTATTCTATGGTGGGACATAAAGTTAACAGGTAAAACGTAGGATTGCACTCACTCCTGTGAGTACCCCTTCGGTGATTGGAGGCGTGATGTTCCGTAAAAAAAATAAGTTCGGTGAAAAACCCGCGTTAGGCGCCAATAATTTACTACGCCACCAGTGCTTTAAGCGAATCTATGTTTATTGATAGTAAACACGCGATAACGCCATAAATGTCGCGTAGATATAATGGACTTTTAAGTCTCATTTCGATTATGAAAATAATTTTCGCATCAAAAATGTTCATAATTACGCTGGCAATATCAAAATTGGCTTTGGTCTGTTAAACCTGTCAGCTGTTCATCGCACCGCCCTCGTACCTTCAATATATGACAGCTCACTCAAAATTAACATCACTTATAATGTTGCTTGCATATTTCCAGAATTAAGCACGTCTTCTGTTGCTACGTTTACTGAACCTTGACATTGGAAGGTAGGTAAGAAAAGACCACGCGAAGAAGTAGTCAAATATGTATTGTTAAAACTACCTGTTTCTTGCGACACTAATATATTACCATATTTTTTTTTGTAATTGGCCTTCCCATACTTACACATTAATAATTTTCATTTTCAGTATATTAAATATAAGTAAGTACATTATTATTCTGAACATACACACACCGGTAACTATACACGTATAATCTTTTATTTTCATACACATAATGTTTTAAGTCTTTGTCTAAACTAACCTTACTTTTGTAACCGAACCTACATTCATATCCTTATCTATTATTATCTATTAATTCATCGGACTTGTCTTTGATATTTTATCGATCTCCAGTCCTAAATGTGCATTGGATGTTTCTGGAACACATTGTCTATTTTTATCTCGATTCAAACTATTCGCCACTGTAACCGCACACCCGCTATCTTTGTTCTATTAAATTACTATGTTCTAAAGATGTCTCTTGCACAAAGGCTCTCAAACAATGGAACATCTGGAACACGATTGGCTGTAATTAATGTAAGCGCATTGATATTACTCTCGCACGTTGGCAATATAGCCTTCGGCGGTACGGATTGGTAACTTATACAGCATTCAAATTAACTTGGTTTACCAACAAATATCTTTATTGGGGCAATATTAAATAGTATTTAGGGCACTATTTCCATCACCTATGCTTACTGATGACTAAAGAACCTCTAGTGCCTTAGCAACCTTAATAGAAATCCAATTAGAACACAGGTTTTCGTATAGTATTTTAAGAATTCCCTAAGGTAACTCGCTCCAGATAAAGCATTAACTTTATCAGAAATAAGAGAAAACCAATATTATTATCTGCGTACAACACGAGAGGCTGTTGGTGTCATATTTGCGTGGCAGTCGACAAATCATTTGTCAACTAGGCACGTTGAAATTAATTCCGGCATGAGCTGAGGCCCAAAGTTTGATTTGGCTCGGAAAATCCCAAATCCCAACTTTGATTTGGAAGGCATGTCTGTATGCAAAACGCGCGTACATTTTACGGACAATAAATGTCGGATATTTCGTGTAAGCTGTTCACGTTCACTTTTACAACTGAACTGTGTGTAATAAGGGAATAAGTTCAAAATCAAAACTTATATATTCGAATGTAATAAAATTTGAAATTATGAGGTTCGATTTGGACTTTTGTTTTGTAGTGCTGTCACATTTCTTGTATGATGTTGAAAATTCACAAGTGATTTATTTATCCAGTGGCGAATATTTAAAAATTAAAAGCAATTTGATCTGCTTCACTGGCTATAGCTCTAATCTTTCTCATTCCGGGAACAAACCCGTGTTTATCTAAGGAACTACAAAAAGCGTTGACGAATATAATAATCACAAACACACTGTCGGAAACACATAAAAGTTTTTGAATGTTAATCACTAGCGGTTACGTATTCAAGAGACAAGCGTCCCTGATTTTACTTAGATTGCTAAATCGTTTTCATGCCGCAACCACATCAGGATTACGACCGCATAAAATATGTTCTATTAGCCATCATTCGTTTACTTACTGAAAACCTTTGATATTTCACAACTGCAGATACCCGTCAATCAATTTATTACCAATACTGTATTGGGCAAATAAGTATCGCACAGTTTACGTAGCAATTTAAAATTCCCCATCGCAACTTTTCATTGCAGGCAGTTCTACAAGCGCTGCGAAACATCCAAATACCTAAGTGACACTTTTTGGCAAACGTCCCACGTTAAGGCTGGTGATTTACGAGCAACTCAAGCAGTTTCGGTCACACTTCACTATTCAAATGGGGTGCGCTCAGCAAAAAGTGCGGAGTCGACTCTGCAATATAATTGGCGGACGGCTCAAAACTATGGAGCGCGCTAATTGCGTCCGATCTGAATATGCATGAGCATCGATCTACGGTATCGCGTGTGATTCGTCCCATTTACAAAGGCTCTCACGGATTCATTTGCTAGTTGATTCTGGACTTCTGCAAATGACAGCTTAGTAAATTGTGTTTTCGTCCCGTGAATCCACCTAGATGGTATCACAAAACGTCGTTCTAGCGTTTAATTTTACATTTCTTTGGAATACGAAAGTAATGAGTTGTCTTTTGTTAAGATTAATTTGTCAGTTAATTTTATGAATGTCGGAAACGAAACGTAACGGAATTTCTACCAAATCGGCATTTATCTGTTATCTCTTCGGCAATTACGGTCGTGATGTTACCTTTCCTTTTTCGATATTCATCTTACACTTAAGGTTTGGGATTTCTTTTACATAAGAAGACGTATATGTATATACGATAAAATATTGAACTCCCCACGCCGTTTCACTACAGATTAACGAATTATGTTCTCTTTAACTACTGATACATAATAACAACAGTTGGAATATAACACTATATATGGAATCAAAACTCCCAAAGGATGATTCCTAATTTATAAATTTAACATACCAAAATACATATGTTTGTTTGTCTGTTGGTTTGGTTTTTAAGTCATTCATTTACTATTAACCCTACTTTCAGATTTCGTTTCACAACATCATTCATATCATAAAATTATGAAAGGACTTACCACGTCGAGGGAGCACTGTCTTGGAGATGGTAACTCTCAAACCAATTTCAATCAAGCTTCCAGTATCACTTTAGACTAGGCACAGGTTGGGTTACTTCCTCTGTGTGATGAACTGGAGAATAACATGAGCATCTTGTGTCCGCAACACAAGCCAATATCAGACAGTAGTCTTGAAATAGCTAATGATCTGTTACTACCCATGAAGTGGGCAAATTAATTGAATACCTGGGAAGAAACATCAGCAAAAGCCATGTTATTAACTTCATTATCGTCATCATCAGTCTATCTAATTCTACTGTTGAAAATGATGAACGAAATCGTACTTTATGCGAAATATTCCTATGCCAGATATTTTTTCTAATTCATGAAATGGTACAGTTATAAAAATCTATTACTCAACCGCCGACGCAGATTTTAAACGTAGAAACGAAAATGTTGAAAGTGCAAATATTAATAATGCAAGTGCGCGATGAAAACACAAATCTTCCGATAAAACCTAGTAGTATGAACAAATGATATATATACGAATGAGGTTCATTTGAAGAGATAGCATTCAAACTCGCTCCGTTGTCGATATCTCTGATAAAGAATTAATAGTACATAGATGTGGCTTTTTGATTTTTTATTGCCGTCACTACCACTGTGATGTTTTTTGTTTCACAATTTGATCATACAGTAGTGTAAATTGCTTAAATCGAAATTCATCAATCAATAAGCATACACATATATTCGATTTATTTGTATTATTAATTGATATTTTAAAATCTATATTTCGTCATATTTACTTAAAACGTCAATAGACTCACCACCTATTCCGTAGTGGGACGTAGATGTCACTGCTGAAATGTGTAGTACACACCCTTCAGCGAACATCTTCGCGGGTTAACAGCGTGACGTAACATTTTTTTCAAATGTGAGCCAAGTGACACCTCTGGTATATCTTAAGCCAACAACACACGATACAGTTGTCCCGAGCACTTGCAAGTCGCGCATTCTATTTGCCCAACAATACTGCAACACTCATTTTTGCACTTAAGTAGGACATTTCAATAAAGTGATGTTGGAAATGTTGTATCGATTGTCGACGCTTTGTTCTTCTTGTTCATTGTTGTTCCTCGCGTTAAGATTGTTACAGTGTCTTTTATTTATCTCAGTATTCAATGTTCTACATAACACACTGAAGTAATAACCGTTATTATTTATAGAGTGGATATATGATCATGTATTTTACAATTAGTCTAACCTCATGTTAAATAATCGATTGAAATAATTAATTGTATTTGCTCGACATTTAGTTCGATAGTTGAGTAGAAATTCTTCAAAAAGCTTACAATTTTCTTTTTAGGTAACTGTTTTGTTTTCTAAAATAAGAGTAATTTAATATTCAGAGAAGTCTATAATGTTTACGGCTTTGTCTGAGGCCTTATCAAATAAGTTTTAATAAAAACATTTAAGCGAGTCTAAGATCCAATGAGTGCGATCTAAGCCGTATACAAATTACTTTCGTCACAAAGGACGTCGTAATATAAGAATTATAAACCAAGATTGCCAGCGGATTATTTTTGTTCGTCATTTTATTAGAAATTATTACACTGTAAAATAATTTAACGGAGCTTAAATAATTATTAAGATATTTTTTCCGACCCTTTTATCGTTCATCTGTCAGAGAAAACCCATGTTTATCTTAAAATAAGAGAGTTAAGGCCCAAGTCAGCCACGCTGACCCAGTGCGGGTTGGCAGACTTCACACGCCTTAAACAAAAATTATTTTGATAATTCTAAGGTATGCAGGTTCCCTCGCGATGTTTTCCTGCGCCGTTATAGCTAGGGATATTTAATCGCTTTCTCTAACTCGAACTCTGCGCGCTAAGGCGCCCGGAGTGAGACGTACATATAATTACAAAGCACTCACTGGTCTTAACATATTATTCATTTTTTATTCTTTATCCTTCGAATGCCTCCTTCCTTTGACTGTGTTGTCTGATGCAGTATCGGCTGCCAATCAAAAGGTCCTGGGTTTCAAACCCGCGTCAGACCTTATTGGATTTCTATGAATTATATTTTCCGGTAGTAACTTGGAGTCTTGTCAACATAAGCCCCAGTGTTTGATAATGGATGCATCACCTATTACATAGCGGG
>DWEI01006266.1:0-10219 GCA_018245875.1 Mysoria ambigua | reverse complement strand
CAGCTCGCTCAGCGGCGCCGCGTCGCGCGCGCCCGGCGCGCGGCACGCCACCACCAGCCGCCGCAGCTCGGGCCGCGCCGCCGCGCGCGCGCGCCCCGCCGCCGCGCACGCCGCGCCGCCCGCCGCCTTGCCGGGCCGCGCCAGCGACGCCTTGATATTCCCGCGCACCGTCGCGTACTTCTTGCCGAGCGCCACCGCGCCGCCCGCGTTCGACGCGTTGAACGTGCACAGCGCCAGCGGCCGCGGGCACGCCGCGTACCAGCACACGCCGTCCGGCGGCTCCGCCTCGCCGTCGGGCTCCTCGGCCGCCGGCTGGCTCAGGAGGGACGTGATGCTGGACGTGTCGGGCAGCACCGAGTCGGGATCCTCGTCGCCGAGCAGGCTGGTGTATATGTGGTCGACGCGGTCGTCGTCGACGAGGCCGTTGAGCGCGGCGAGGTCGACGGGCGCGGCGGGCGGCGGCGGCGGCTGGTGCGCCGCCTCGCGCGCGGCGCGGTGCTCGGCCAGCAGCGTGTCGAACGGCTTCACGCGGCCCTCCACCGAGCGCCGCAGCGACAGGGCGTGCGCCTTGCACGTCAGCGACCTGGTGCACGGCTTCGGGTTCTCCGCCGTCACTACGCCGCAGTGCTTGTTCGGATCGTATTCTCGGAGGTTGAATTTCGTTTTACTGGTTTTCCGCGACGCCTTGCCGGAGGGCGTCGCGGGTTTTATTAAAGCTTGAACGTTGAGCGCATTACTCTCTATCGCCGGGACATGCGCGGGCGAGTCGTCGGGGGCAAACTGCAAGGTCAAGTCGGGCTCCGGTAGGGCGTAACTGGACATCGGTGGGTCTACAGGGGCGTACAGATCTGGATTCTGCATAGAATCTGTAACCGAAGGGAAATTAATCTCCTGCATGTTGCCTATGTCTAAATCTCTGATTATGTTCTTCCAGTCCGGCGGATTCGTCAAGTCGTCTTCCCTACGGATGCCCTCAGAGTTCATTATTGCGATAATATCATCAGTTATATTTTCCCCGAGGGGCAAATCCTCCGGGTCCTGTATACTAACGACTGGCAAGTCGCCCGTATCCACACTCACTTGCACTTCGGCCGCGAGCGCCGCTGCGGCGCTGGCGTCCTCCAGGTACTGTAGATCATGCGTAGGCAGTGCCAGGCGAGATGCAGGAGCAGGTAGGGCTGTGTCCATGAGGCTCGGCAGCACGTCTGGCGGCGGCGGCGGAGGAGGCTGCTCCTTCTTTTGCCGAATGCGGCTGGGCGTCGCCTTGGGCTTGACGGCGGGCGGCGGCGGCGGCGGCAGCGGCTCGGTGCCAGAGTGCGCCTCCAGCAAGTGGCGGTACGCGGCGCTGCACTTGACCACGACCCCGCACATATGGCACACGGCGGCGTCCAATGTGTCCATCTGGGGCAGCAGCCCGTGCAGGCTCATGGAGTCGTGGCGCAGGCGGTTGAGGCCGGCGCGGCGGCGTCGCGCGGCGCGCTCGGGCTCGTCCTCGCGCCGTGGCGAGCGGCAGCCGAGCTCGTTGAACCACAGCTCCCACGGCTTCTCGTTGCACTTCACCGGACTCACCGTCTTCGCCGGGAACGAGTATTCGCCGGACATGGTTCGGCGTTTGCGGACGTTGCAAGCGAGAAACGTTCCTGACGAGCTCACGGGAGTCCGGCCATCGCGATCGCCTCGCTCCGTGATAGGTTATTATCCCATTTCTGCTCGTATCTAGGAGCTCGCGGAGCGCCTTGTCCGGTTCACATTGTACCACCTCAACTCGCGTCGACACTGCCACACACCACACACACCGTGTTTTGATACTTTAAACTTATATATTTACTACAGATGATCTGATCACTGACAGCTGATTATGCAGGTTGTAAGTTTTTCTCGAGCACGGAACACTTCCATCTATATACTGCCCTTTCTAAATGATTTCTTGAATCCCGATTGATATAAATTTGTGTTTGCTCACTGAAATTTAAGTTATATTGTGAACGCTGTACGCAAAATATCCAAAATTTCTGTTTGATTGGTTGTGATTGTGATTTACTACAGAAAGCATCAACACTTTTTTGAGTATTAGTAATAAACTAAAGAACGAATTTGATATTTTGTAATCTATGGTCATTCATTCGCAGATTGTGAGTGACGTGACAAGGCTAAGGGCTATACCGTTGCCAGCCTAATATAAAATTTACAACAATTAATCCTAAATATATTTGGCTGCAGGAGAACTATATAACTACAATATTTTTGCATTACGTTATTAAATTACTCAATTAATTTTAAGTAATGGAGACGTTCTATAATAAAGTGATTTTATGATCGTATGAAAAGTAAAAAAACAATATATGAACATATAGATAATTATTTTGAAAAGTGATGTCGTCTAATTGGTCATAATAAACTAATAATAAAACTGGTTGTCAAAATATCAAACAGATTAGTAGTCGTCGAAATAAACATAAATTAATTCGTTTCGTATATCTAATTATAAAAGAAAGGTTTTCCGATTCCTATTAAAAACCTATATTAAAGCACGCATCAAACGATCAAAAATTAATTATTTATTATCGAGTGAATCGCAAACGTTGTAGAAACTAATAAAATTAAAGAAGAGCGATGTTTAGATTTATGTTCACAAGAAAATAGGAAATATGTCCAAAACATTGCACATGACTATCACAATAACAGTTCAAATGCCAAATTGCAGGATTGTCACAGATGTCAAACGGGTATAGGTTTCACCCGCGTACATAAGACTTACCATAAAAAGATATTTCAAGATGATTTTCAAATAAAAAACCAGAATTAAAGTAGTTAAATGGCTATGTCGGGAAAATTATCAGACATAATTCATAACGATACATAAATGTCACTCAAAAGCTTATTGAAGTCTATCGTAGTAGGCATTCCTGTAGGAGTAACCTTTCTCGATACCGTTGGATATGTGGCGAGAGTGGAGGGGATATCTATGCAGCCCGCACTCAACCCGGAATCTACGAATACAGACTACGTATTCCTGTCGCGGTGGGCTGTAAGAGATTATAAGGTGCAAAGGGGGGATGTCATTTCTCTAGTGTCGCCGAAGGACCCTAACCAGAAGATAATCAAACGAGTAGTGGGACTGCAAGGTGATATCATAAGCACCATAGGTTATAAAAATCAGTATGTGAAGGTTCCCGAAGGACATTGCTGGGTGGAGGGCGACCACACAGGCCATACACTCGATAGTAATACATTTGGGCCGATTTCTTTAGGATTGATAAATGCCCGTGCGGTATATATTGTTTGGCCTCCCAGCAGATGGCAACAGCTTCAAGCGACGATACCGGAACATAGGAGACCAGTCAGCTCATCCATATAGCCAAAGTTTTATAGTGTTGTAAATATGGGATGGCAACTAGTCAAAATCTGACATATTTGATGGTTCAATCACTATTTATAATTTGATAGGCTCTAATTGTGTTGTTATACTATCATTGTAAATGAAATTTTTATTACAAGGGGTATTAAGTTGTATTATGTACAAACTTTAATAGCATTTGATATTTACCGTTCATGTTCCATTTCACTGACATAGGTGTATTCTGGTGAATGTGAAAAACTAAGAACACTCCACTGTACTGCTCAAATGATATGTTAAAATGAACCATATTATGTATATGAAAATACTAAGTGTAAATTACTGTATATAAACTTTATCTTATGTGTGGTAACAATTCATTTCAGAAGATTTAAAAATAGAATAAATGAGTACTTATATAACAGAAGACATGTTAACTGCCAACATAATCGATAAATTCTAAATTTGAAATAGGTATCTCTAATTACATTTAAAAGCACAGTTTATTTTTTCTTTGTTATTCATTATTCTTTCTCATTTTTTATTGTGTAGCATAACTCAAGATTAATATTTTTTCTTAATGTTATTCCAATAAAAAATATTATATTTCTATATTTTCCAATATCTCATTTGTAAATTACTATTCAAATATAGACAAGTTAAAAATGTCCTGTTAATATATAGTAATTTTAGGAATGTCTCAAATCCACCAAACATTGATCTTAATTGAATTTGGGACAGAATTATATATTCTAGAACCAAATACAAGGTGAAAAATTTCACATGAGTTGTTTTAAAACTACCATTTTAATATATATTAAGGTCCCATTTTACAATCATAAATGATATTATAATGTTCCTGAAAAATATAAGGAAGTTTCAGATTTCCTATGTAGATCTTTATAATCTTGCCATGATGGATGCCGAACTTATCTAAAAACAGTTTATAGACATGTCTGACAAATAAAAATTTGTAATAATTAAATTCTGGTTTAGGCTACTGTATATACTATAGTTTATTGTTTTCTGTTTAAGATACCATGTATTGTATTGTCAATATAGCCCACATCTAAATGTGGGGCTCGATTCATAGCAAAGTAACACCTCCAAAAATATATCATTCTTTAATTCTGAGTACAAACAAGACTAAATCATGTGCTTACAAAATCTATGATGACCCTCCGACCTTAATTTCATGTATTTAATACTTAATTTGAAATGTTTTTGAACTGTTTCTAGTGATTAAAGTATCTGCGAAATTCACTATTTTTGTAACAGCTGTACTTATAATTCTAGTGTTATCTAATCGAACACATAAAATGTGAATGCAGTATTTTATACCAAAAATGTGTGTAATTTGGCTTAAAATTAGTCTATATTGAAAATAAATAGCTGTCAGTGTTATTTATTTCTAAATATGAGAACTCCACAAATTCTACCACCTCTTCATGCTTTGATCTCGTGAACTAGATAAAGAGTGTATTATATATTTTAAATGAAAAGAAATTCATAGTGTTTTTTTTTGTATATAATGGTTGAGTTCATTTGTACTAATCTATGTTAAATTGATATTGATCTTACAAAATCAATAAACAGATGCATATCAACATGTTCCAATATAGCCTAGAAGTTTCAGCTTAGTTTAAGAACATAACATTAGATAAAACACAAGTATTTTAAGTCCCAAAACTTAAATGGAACGATAGTGAAATTTATAGTCCACTTAAAAAATACATGACTTTCAAGATTATGTCCAGGTGTAATGAAAACAAACAAACTTAACTAACATCATTTAATTTCACTAAACCATAACTCTCTAGAACGTTAACAACATTTTCATAAGAAATACCTTTCCTTATAATGTTATAATGACCACACTTAGACAAATCAACGACAGTCGAACCAGTTCTATTTTGCTCCAGCTGGCTCAGTACCCCACCATCAAACACTGCACCAAGATGACAGAACAGATGTTCAAATTCTTTAATAGATAAAGTTGATGGCTCATTACTGAAATTAGCGCTAGTTAAAGCGACTGGCATGTCAAATACATTTGTAACCTTATTCATGAAATCGTGATTTGGTATTCTTATTCCAATTTTCGTGGTGCTTGGATTCAAAAATGGATTATCCAACATCCTTGTTTTCTCCAGCACAACTGTAATAGGGCCAGGTAGCAAGCTATGGAGAAGACTATCATCCAAATGGTTCGCTTCACCCCATTTACGGACATCGGACACCTTTGTCACACAAATAGCGACTGGCTTGTTAGAATCTCTCCCTTTGATAGTATACAACTTCTTTATAGCCATAGGGCAGTTTGCACTACACGCCAACCCATATATCGTGTCTGTGGGCACTGCTATAACATTGCCATTAGCTAAAAGCTCAGCGGCTTTAATGTGAGATTGGTTCTCTTTGCATGATATCACTGGAGCCATCTTGTCAATCTTCATTTTCACCGATGCACATTTATTTCTAACCATAGGATAAATATACACAAAGTTTTTTGATAAACACATTCTAACTCACAAATACTTCTAAAATTGTCCACTGCAATTCAAAAATACATTTAAATCACACCTGTATCCCTTGAATAGGTGGGCAGAGAAGAATAGTATACTTCCATGTTTCACCAGTGACATTTACATTCCACTATGGAATAGCGGGTGATATTAATATAACATGGAATTATTAGAGAATATGTATTATGTAACTAAATTATATATAGTCAATACTGTAACAGGTGCAGTGCTAATCACGCCAATTATGAGCACACTTGTGGTTGCAGCAGCGATAGAAGGTAGTCATGGGCTCGTCCGCGGAACGAGTCTGCAGTTGCATGAAGAATGCTCTGCCGTGGCTGCACTTAGGGCAAACTGCATCAGTGGAGTCTACGTTTTCCCAGGCAGCAGCGCCACCCATAATATAATCAAGTTCCTGAAAGAAGATAGATTTAAGGTTTATAAGATTAATTATTTCAATATTAGTTTAAAAAAAAAGAAAATGATGAAAGGTTGCTGTTAAACTGATATGCAAAGTTCTTTCTAGAGAAAAGAGTGACAGAAACATGATACAGGAAATTGAAACTGTAATGTGAGGTAATATTAATTATATGTACTTAAAGGCCAAAGCAAGCCTATTGTCATACTAAAGTTTCTAAGTTAATAAACTACAATAGTACCGCACCCAGGATTTCAACCCAGGACATTGAGAAAAACAGTCGCACTTGCAAGCATACCACCAAAGAATCAGATGAGTTATTATTCTATTTGTTATACTGTCATGTCAGGTATAATAAAGAAGAAGGAGAGCATCTAGTGCAAAATATTTATGTCCTTCCAGAGACAAAAAGTAATTAATTCAACTTTTTCGCTCTAAAAAAGACCTGTCCCCAATAGGGGAATGGTAGTCTGATTGAGATGATGCAATATGATGATAAACATGTTGCTAACCTTCAATTTCGGGAACGTGCGTGAGGACACTTTGTTCGATATATTGTACACGTAGGGGCACGTGTTGCACGCGTACCGAAGCCTCGACTCTGGTCCTTCTTCTACGATAAGAATATTCGCGCAAGTCGGGCAAAATAACATCATCTTTTATGACTACATTAATGAATCGAGCACTCTACAATACATTATTAAATCGACATCTCTCATTTGGTCAAGTAACAATATATAATTCACATGTAATGATTTTCAAGTGAATCGCAGATTCAAGTCGAATAATTTCGATGTGATAGTAGAATACGGTGCCGACTGCAGACAAACAAGGCAACCAAAATGACACATGCGTGAATATTGACAAATAGGAGGTTGTACAATGTTGCTAGATTCTTATGCCAGTGTACCCAATATTTATCATGTTTGATGAAATATGTAATATTTAAGTATATAATGAACTATTGTTACTTCCAATATTTATTCATTCCAATAAACGTGGTAGGATTTGATGATACTATTATTTTCAAGGTACAAGGTACAACTAGCAGGTTTCTTTTTTTTGCCTTATGTATCTGGAAATGACCTACATTTAATCATGACGTCGAGACTTCTTTTTTAGTCTTCCGACACGGGCTACTTCGATATGAGTGCGCTAGGTACTATACTTACAATTAGGAAAGATTTTATACTTCTGTTATAAACAATGACATCATAACGGAATGTTTTTTAAAATCTAAACACTTAAATGGGTCTTTATAAAAATAAGATAAATTATCGGTATCATTAATATAAACATCGGGAATTAAATTTGCCAATTAAATATTTGTGAGAGGTAGAAACTGCGATTCTATAATTTAATTTCTCGAATCGATTTAAAATGAAATCGATTTCTACTACAAACCAACTTCAATGCGAATTGACTCCTCATTATCATATTTCAAACAGCGGTATGAACTTCACTACGGTAGAGGGAAAAATTCGTTAAAATCTGTGTGATCGTGTCGCCGGACAGTCGTTGGGTTTGACATTTCTATTGGTTCGTTCGGAGTGTCGCTAATATTTATGGCGTGATTTATTTATTTTATTTTAGTTAAATTACTGACTGTGTGGTGAAATAAGTGCAGTGTGGATAATGTTGCGGATTCTGTTAAATAAATTTTGGGACGAGGACGTCTGGCTGCCCCCGAATACCACTTGGGAAGACATAGAGCCAGGTCCTGACAAAGCAGTGGTGTATGCGGACTACAGGCACCTTTTGTACCCACTACCGTTGGCCCTAGTTCTTATAGTACTTCGGCATGGACTGGAAAAGTTAGTATTAATCCAAATACTGTATTTACTGCAGGAATGTTACTGTTTCCGTTTAAATGTGAGTCAGTTCTCTTATCAGATTAATATAACAGCAGATAGCGCATTAAACGGTGTCATGGTGTACTTATTAAAATAATTAAAAAAATATATTTTTGTAATTAATAAATGGATGGATAAGTTGTTGATAAATATTTTATTTAATCGAATCGCAATTGAATTTTTATTATTGTAGTAAGCTCTTATACTCGTACGAAATTTTGATGTAATGAATAAAAAAAAATATATGCCATTATACACGATTCATAACAAGTTTTCCCAAAAATAAACATTAGAATTCCTATTGAATTCCATAGAATTCTTTTTCATAATACACATAGTAAAAGCACAACATCCATAATACAGTTTTCAGATTTCATTTATGTCTTAAAAATTCTAAAAGTTGTTTTGTATTTAACAGAAAGGAGTACATTTAGTGTAGAAATCTGAATATTTATTACATACAAATCACATTGGAATACCTGGGTTACATCTGTTTATTATTAACTATAGCGTTTAAAGACATTTTTGAGTACATACTCAAAAATGACTAAAAAAATTATTGGCTTTAATAATCTAAAAATTATTTTGTAAAATTATTGGCCATTTTTTGTGTCTGAATATCCTTAAAACAGAAATAACTATGTGGTAGGGTCATTCAAAACCTTATAGATAAGACTTGGTCATAATATTGCATTTAGGAAAAAAAACAAGGTGATGCTGTTTAAAAAATATTTCAATACACCTAGGTCTTAATTTTTTTTCATGAGTGTTCATGTTATGAGTTATGAGCTAGTGAAATATTACAGTAAAGACCAATACTAAATAATATATTTTCTCATTGTTTTATTAAATTAATTTTTAATAACAGATTGATTTAATTAAATATGTACATTTCTTATTATACTTTGAATGATGTAATTGAATGTTTTTCTTAATTAAAACCTCCATAACATTTCTAAGACAGTAAATAATAGAGTTTTATCACATGGAAAGCTAACATTTGGTTGCAGTTCTGTCCAATGATAAATAACCATCTCAAATAACCACAGCTGGACAAAGCTGGGTTGCTTGGGAGGCTCACAATTCTCCAATGGAAGAATTATAGGCCTCCCATTGGATGTTGGAGTTGGGAGGTCAGACAATATGGAATAACAGATAATGTATCCTAAAATTAATCATCTAAATTCACCTGTATCTTAAACATTCTGAAAAACCTATATTTTCTCACTATAGTAATATTGAAAAATATTTTGTTATGACAGTTCATTAGCTTAACTCAAAAAAAATACTTTTTAGATAATAATTCATTTAATCTGTTGCAGGTATTGGTTCGCGCCATTCGGAATGTCATTAGGTATTAAGAACACAAGACCAAAGAAAGCGCCAAGCAACCCCAAGTTAGAAGCTGCATACCAAGCACAACCAAAGATCAAGCACAAGCAGGTATCAAACTCACTTATGTCTTACATTGTGTGTATGTTACATTAAGTTGAAGTTATGTTGAGTGGTTAATTTTAATTGACTAACATGATTAGACTTAACCATTGAAGTGAATATCAGGTGTTGATATATTTAGTTAAAATTGGATTTTTACATAGTTTTCTACTATCAACATTTTTATGATAGTTATGAAGTGTTTTCTAAGGAAAAACATTGTTAATGATCAAGATCAAATTGTGTATCAATACATCCATAGTCCCTGAAAAGATGGACAGAGGAGTCTAGTACACTAGAATATTTCACCAGTTATGTTAACATCATAAAATAAAACCTATTAAGCCTATTATCATACACCAATGTCAACTCAATTCCAAATGTCGAGTCAATGCTAGAAATTTCTATTGGAAAATCTGAGTTAAGGAATCCAGTAGCATTACACCTGGGAATTAAACCCGGGATCTCAATTTAAGCGGTGGAGCCGGTTTGAAATGTTGTACATTTATGAAGCAAAATAAATTTACAAATATGACAAATGTACGGGAAAATGTATATGAGGATAATGTTTGTGAGCTATTTATAGAGTGACCCTTTTATATAGCACACTCGGCTGCTGGACATCAAAAGTGGCTGTGTGTTGCGATGTGAT
>DWEI01006265.1:0-10220 GCA_018245875.1 Mysoria ambigua | reverse complement strand
GGCCCAAGCCGCAGATATTCGGGCTTTGACGTCGTTGTCGATGTCTCCGGTTGCGCTAAGTACAGATCCCAGATATCTGACCTGGTCCGACCGGACGACCACGTCCTCTCCTATACGGATAGGTTGGGGATCTGTGCTATTGCAAGCCATGTACTCGGTCTTGTTAGCACCATGTTAAATTGCTATACAAGAAATAAAAAAGTAAAATAACTATCCTAGTCGTCGGGGTTGCTAGACATGTAGCCGTAAGTCAAACAAAAAAAATAAGTTTGAAAAAACAGTTTGTTTCTTTTTACATTAATGATACATATTTACAAATCCGCTGTTTAATATCCTTCAGCAAGTTTTACACGTTTGAGATATCTCGGCGTTGCAACACGAAATTATTTAGAGCAATGTAATTATGTGTATAATAATAATGTGTTTGCTACAGCGTTCATCGACGGCCATGACCTTATAAATTTGATACTAAACCCATAGACGTGTAGGCTGTCAAAGTAAGGGGCCATATCGCAGATCACATTTAAATGTGAAAATCAACAGGGCATTAATGAAATTCGTATCAACAATCGAAATTGTTTGAAGTTTAGTAGGTTAACGTCGGTAATTTAATTTTTAATGTACATTCACACGCTGTTTACACGTAAATTGTATAAAATTCCTAAATTTTAAAGGAATTACCCATAAAACAGTTTACAAGCAAATTCCTAAGATATGGTACAACGTCTACGAAAATATTATGGATGTATGTTACTTATCCTACTTCTATTATGATATCGAATAAATTTCTTTGCTTTTTTCTGTTGCTACGAACTTCTTTTTTCATACTTATTATTATCTAAAGGGCGTGGTTGAGAGGCATAGTTCGACGCGTCTGAGTGTTTGAGTATTATTTGAAACTTGGGCGGATACCATTAAACTATGACCGCGACTCATTGATAGGTAACTTACAATTGCATATGCTACACTTAAAGCATTATGAAAAGAAATTTGGCTTTGTAAATATCCTGTACATCATTTACGAACATCTGGTAACCCTAACGCCCGCCCTCACCTACCCAACACGATCGATCGAACGACCAGTACGGCAACGAGTCGCTACGTGGATTTGTGACGTCACGAGCAATTATGAACAAACAGTTCGGTCACGACCTTCAACTTGGGAATCTTGGGACAGTATAAACATTTGAATGTCACAAAATATGAACATTATACCACGAAACCTTTCATTTGCCTGCCTGCAAATGATTGATAGCCTATTACTTCCAAAAGAAATTGTTACCGAGAATAGATCGAATTATTTAATTTTCGGTTTAGGTTATAACATCGATTGCACTTGTAGACATTTCATATATCAAAATCAACATTAAACTATCAAAAAAGATAATAATAATAATAATAATAAAATCGTTTATTTCCACACAAACAGAATAGACAAAAGCCCAAAGTAAAAAGTTAAAAAGTGAACAAAATTATGAACATTAACAAATCATTTCACTTACAAAAGAGGATCTGTTCAAAATGTATTGCATTTACACTATAGTATATCTTATACGCTGTTTCGATAAGGAAATTGTAATTACCAATTATTTTAATAGTTTCACTGTTCGATACGGGTTTTCTTTACATGCCTGAAAGAACTTTAAATGTATAAATAAAGAAGAATTTAGAGAACATAATGTAGAACTATACAGTGCAAGACTTTCCTGGCAATGTCATAGAGAAATACTGGTTAAATTATGCCAAGACTGTCTCTTTTCCCTAAACGGTTTCAAATACTCATACCTTTGGTGACGTTTAATTATGAATGAGATCACGACCAGATTTAAATCTGTGTGTTTATTTATCCTCGTGTGTATTTTCAGTATGGATTTATTTTTAGTCAAACTCAGTCACACGATTGATTTAGAACATTGGAAATTCAATATTTATTTACTTCGATGAGAATTTCTCCATCCTGCGGTTTCTCATGGGATATGACGTCACTTCAATTCGTAATCAGATTATTGTATGAATAATAAAACGTATCAAGAAAGTTACCTTGTACTGGGATTCTAAGCCCCCGAGGCTTAATTTAGTGATCCGACAAATAAATATGAGCCGTTGAGAACAAAACTTTGGGGACGATTGACGAGGGAGGACATCTAGTAATAAAACATACGTAGTGTCACGTCATACACATCAAACAATGTTATATGTAAGTCATGTGATTTTTTACGCGGTGTTGTTTGAACAAGTTGTCCAAACTGGCTCATTTCAACAGAACGTGACATGTTTAAATATTACTTAGGTATGATTATTTAAACGCACTATACTCAAAAATACTTCATTTTTCATCATTCGATTTTGTAAACTTGAAAACGACAGATAATATTATTTTTATCGGAAAATCAAAGTTGATTACGTTCCAATTTAAATTAATTTAATCAAAACATCCAAGAAAGAACGCCCGATCCGGTTAATCTTTTTCTTTGCCGAAAATCAAATACCGTTACAATAACAATAATTTAATTGTTTAAACAGTTTTTTCATAATTACATTTGAACGTGAGTGATAATGTTAAAACATCCAATTTCTGTTATGGTTGAATTAATTGGATTTTAATTTAAAATTAATGAATCGATATCAACCGTTTGATAAAAAGATAAGCATGTTTATTTAATACAAATTAACTAGTATCATAATTAAGACTTAGATATGAATGAAAATATAACATTAAATTTTGAGTTTACATATTACGAATTATTTTTGCGTTTTCATGTTATGTTGGTGATCCAACTTTTTATATACCGTATAAAGATAAATTTAATGATAAATATATAGAAATGGTATACTTGTTAAATTAAATATTAATTGAAAAAAAATCACATTAAAAAAAAATTAAAAACGTTGTAATAAACTGCCTCGTTGGTCTAGTGTTCACACGCGCTTGATAAAGAGGTCCCGGGTTCGATCGCAGGATTGAGCTAGATATTATTACATTTCCCTACTATGTAATCCCCAGTAGTACCACGGAATCTGGATTTGTGTCCGACGTGAGGTAATAGGCTTCTCTACAATACACATAGGTGAGACAATAGGCTCCCCTAACAATACACATAGGTGAGACAATAGGCTCCCCCAACAATACACATAGGTGAGGCAATAGGCTCCCCCTACGATACACATAGGTGAGGCAATAGGCTCCCCCTATAATACACATAGGTGAGGCAATAGGCTCCCCCTATAATACACATAGTTGAGGCAATAGGCTCCCCCTATAATACACATAGGTGAGGCAATAGGCTCCCCCTACAATACACAAAGGTACAAAGCTGTAATAAACAAGAGTAAGCTGGAGTAGCGGGTGCGAGCTTGCTCCACTGACCCCATTGTACGTCTCGGAACCCTCGTGTTCATTCATATTTCATTTTATCTAATAGGTTTATGATTGTAAATGGAGCGGCACAATTCTGAATACATATGTATCGTACGGTAGTGATGTTGTTCACAGTATGGTCAAGAACGTTCAAAAATTGCGTTACATAATACTTAAACGCTCCCTTACTAGGCTGGTATTTTTTCTTGTATAAAAAATCACAAGAAATGAATGGAATTAGATTTTATTAATCTTTTATTCATATTCGCAAAATATTCGCAGCAATTTTTCGAATGCCAATATGCAAAAGCATGCGAATATTTGTTATATCACCAGTCTGTCTGGTATTCTTAAGATCTGATGAAAGTCTTAGTATGTATTGATCGTACAAAATATGTTTTTTTGGATGTATTATAATTATTAGATACTTGGATTTTATTAACATATATATGTATGTATAACACGAGGCATAATCGAGCATCAGCTCCACGTTAGTACACGTTAGTTTCCTGGACGCGTTTGGCGAACATGCAATATGCAAATTTAAATATGATACCCTCACGAGACTTAATTTACAAATTATATTACTTCACTGTAAAACGCAGTTTGCATACAAATAGAACCATTTTGTTATTAATTGTTTATAAACAAGATTAGGTCAAAGGTCATTTCCCGCCCGAAATGCCTTAAAGAGTAGGCAGTGGAGTGAAGAACACTCCCGTCACCAGTTATGTTTATGTTACACCATGGAATATGTGGCGAGTCTATTGTGGAATGGAGGTCAGTGCCCACCAGTACACTGTGTGAAATGATAATGATGAATCTTTTCTTTTATATATTGTTACATATATAATTCTGAGCTGTCGATTTGCGAACACTTCAACGGACGCTGGATATGGTAAGCCGAGGATAGGGCGTGACAGTAGTTATTAATGGACGCCTATGATGACCGTATTGTTCATAATGATGGTATTAAGAATACAGTCAATTCCAATAACGTGCCTTACAAAATTTTATATACTGCAACATTTGGTTAACAAGCGGTGATAAAATATTTTCACAACCTAAATATTTTGAGCTGACTGTTAGCACAGCGATAAGTCGCGTCGTGGAGAGGCATCCTGTCCTTCTTCTTGTTTGTCAGCAGACCGTAGCTACAGGTAGGTAGGTAGGTACTTAAGATATAGTTTCGCTTACATTGTTTCAGCGACATCAAAGTAGAAATTTAATCAAGTTTTTTAAAGTGGACGGTTTGTTCAAAACACCGACCCTTTGTTACGAGTCAAAAAATGATAAACATCATCATCATCATAAACATGACAAACCTTCTTAGATGCAATACATATAGTATTGCATCTAACAAGGTATAAGTTATATTCAACAATCGTCGTCACCCAGGGTTGACTGGGAGAGAATGCCTTCAGGCATTAAGAACGCCCTTGTATCCCTTAGTTTAAGGTGTTACATAAAACTAAATAAAATAAATAAATAAAATATTTGTGCTGCATGAGAATCGACCCAAAACCCTAGCAGATTGTTTCGTTAATTACTAGAATAACAGGCCCTAGTCAATCGATTGAAGCCTGTCGACATATTCAATACAACCCTCGACCCCATGCCGATATGCAAGGGAGTCGTAGCAGGCGAGTAGACGTAGGATTACCATATCGCGGTCGTATCTGAACACAGCTACCTGACCTGGCAGCCGACGGCAGGAGCGTGGGCATTGCGAGAAGCTGTGATCTGAGATCGTGAGCATTAACCATTTAGGGCACCCCCGAAGAGCGTTAAGCGTCCTGTCCTCGGCTTGCCGCATCCACCTATATTACGTTACTTATTAAATATATTAAATTTGTATCATCCGTATACACAATACCTATTGATCGAAAAATATAAATGAGTTTTACGTAAAGAGTGCGACTGACTTAACATGTATAAGAAAAATGAATAATTGGCGCTAAATAAAGACTCAGACAAACGTGCATTAGTTTGTGCTCTACAGCTAATGTATGAACGGATCGATATAATCAATTTTACCTGTACCACTAATATTATTCACCGACAAAATGTAAATAATGCGTTTATTTCGCATATTTCGACGTCGGACATACGTAATTCCAGAGACATATGCACAATATGAGTAATTTCATTTCCATGTTACAGCAACATATAAAATGTTAATAGCCCGTGGCCAGGCTATACAAATTGTGATGGCAAACTCGATTATGGCTTTTAATGACGTCAAGATAACGATCAAACTGGCGTGAACAATGGGCCGACACAATCGCCAGTCGTTGTCCTTCGTCGGATTTCAGATTATCCACGCGATTGTTTCAGATCGTAACGACGAGATCACTCAAATTGGAATTATACAGTTAGACCGATAAAAATCTACACTGTATGTAACAGTTGGTGTTTTTTTTTATTCTTGACGTACCATCACGCCCGTTTTTCTCCGAGGAGCTAGGTAGAGGAATGCAACAGGTATTTTCCATCTGCTGCCTTATAAAATGTGTCTCATTACATGGAATGGGGAGAGTCTAGTGCTATACACTAGGCGTGTCCTAATAATTTTACCACTGGTAATGTCAAGTTAGATAACCCAAATAATTCTTTGCCCAAACCGGAGATCGAAGCCAGAAATTTACAAAAAGTAGTACGCTTGCACGTATTAGACCAACTAATCAACAACTTTCACTATGTGCCTTGTTACCCTTATTAACTTATACCAGTCACTAACTGCAATCGCGGATGTAACTTCTATGTCATACAGTCAAGTTCAAAGTTCTGACCTTAGAGTCTGAGTCACTGGTAGGAAAAGAAATGCAAACTAAATAGCATTAATACAAAAAAGGTAGCAAAGACTCGTGAAATTGTGTAGCTGTTGTCAATAAAATCGAAAAAAATAACACCATTGTTACAATACTTATCAGCTTATTTCAGTTCATTATTTAAAATAAATAATGCATTCTGAACGGTCCCTTAATATAAGTAGCGAACGATATTCGACGGTTGGAATATTCATGAGGCATTATCGCAAGAAGACAATGGAAATTTATCTGCGTAGGACGAAGAAAAATATAGCTTTAAGGCCAAAGCTGTCAGGAAAACGTTTTTCCGCACAGAGGCCTTGAATTTCGCAAAACTGCGATACATTTCATCTTGTACGAATAAGGATTAATAGCAAATAACATTTTTATTGTTTATTCAAATAAAAAAAATAATTTTCTTACGGATTTCAGGCGAAGACAAAATTTAGCGGCATGCTACTGTAGTGGACTATGTCCAGCGGTGGACGAAAATAGGTTGTTTCTGACTGTTCATATACCATTGACAACTTAGAGAACTTTTCATGTTCATCGTTTAAAATTCTATATTGACATTTCTTTGTCGATTTGTGATCTAGTATTAGAAGAAAGGAAAATTAGGGAGTACATTAGACAACGCAAATTGGCGAATAAGATACAACCAGTTTGGATCCTAATTTATAAAATCGCTAGATATATTACCGTAATAGCTAAAATATTTTAAGGACATAATACATTAAGACACGGACAGAAAGGAGGCATTAAATGTAACGTGAAAGTAATAAATTCAAGTTTAGAACATACAACATTTACAAGCCAGTAACATCTTTTTATGAAATTTCTCGATAGGCAATAAATAACTTTACGTCAAATGTAAAATAATACTCAATGTTACCAACAAGCAAATGGCCGGAGACGCGACATATTCGTGCAGGACGGCATGCAAAAACTATAGGTACACGAAGGTCAGGGCCATGGGAAGTGTTTCAAGCCGTGTTATAAGCCATGAAACGCAAACTGCACATGTAATAACCCATAACCTAGACTTTAGTTATTTGCATGCTAATTGCATACCTATTACCGTGAAACACAGAAACTGCAGGAACTTGAGGAACAGTTGAATCAAAATGATAATATTCCGTTTTTAATATTGTGAATGAAATATAGAGCTACAGATGTGATGAATCCCACTAAAACAATGTCGCCATTGAAAAACATGCAAAAATCTTCAATCACAGTCTTTATTAACCTGGACGGTTAAATAACTTATTAAAAAAACTACGGTACTCACTGGTATTACATGAGTAATATGATAAATACGTAACTTCATGCCTGTTATCTCCGAAGAGGTAGGCAGAGGAATGCAGAACACAGGACAGAATGCAGACCAGGCACATATCCAGACTCCGAATCACTACTAGAAAATCTTAATTAGAAATTTGTGCAGTGTTCGACCTTGGAATCAAACCCGGGACCTCCCGATCGGCAGTCACACTTGCAACCAATACGACCAACGATAAATGTACAAGTAATGATAAGTGCAAGACTTTCCATATTCCATCAAATTTTCGTCCTAGGATTAAATAACACCGTGGCAATAAAAGATGACTTTGCGAAAGAACGGTTAGTGTGATAGAAATGTTGAACAGTGAATAGCAGCGAAGAATAATTGATGCGATGTTGTCATTTATATTGGAGAGGGCGGCACCGGTCGTCGTCAAATATGTATCAGGAGTGACCACGGGAGGTTTCCATTTTAATATTTACGCTTACGCTTCGTTGATATATATAAGAACCATATATCAGTATATTCGAATAAATTACTCGTACAAAGTTTACCGTTTAAGCAATTCCCTTTCATTTCTTAATACATCACTGTTATCACTGATGCAAAGAATTTAATTTGCATAAAAATACTGTAATTGATACGAAAAACGTAATGATTATAAATGATAATAAAACAAAAAAATGATACTTCCTTTTAAAAAAGAAACGTTATCCGTGTTAATATTCTTCAAAATCAGTTAGTTCATCGCCTTCTTAGTAAAAGTTTCATAGACAGATCGAATTAATTGTGTTCGAATATAATTATTCGAATATATATTAGTGAACGTTATTCAATCATTATTGAGCGCAAATGAAATGTATATCACTAGTTTTTCATTATATTCGAATCTCATTAGATGCATGTGTGTTCAAATCGTATTACTTGGATTTACTCGATCACGTGACATATTAGCAAAGCATGTAGTAGGTGTTTAATGAGATTGAACATTAACATATAATGTATAAGAAGGATGTGCTGTACGGCAGATGACGCAATCAGCATAACCATCACACGCTTCACACTTGGAGTGTGACCATAAAATTATATGCTCTATATTTTAATATTGTATTGATTTTTTAATAACGACACACAAGTCTAGATAGTGTTTCCCTTCGAATTGTAAAATAAAATAAAATCTATTGTTTTGTATCGCAACAATGCAGCATAATGCCTGTAAGCCCCGAAGAGGTAGACATAAGAATGTAACATACTCGCACGTTTTATCATTTATGTTCAATTATAAGAAGAAATTGGGGGGAACCTATTGAGAGTCAACAAATTCTGACTCCGAGTAACTATTAGAGAACACGAGAACATTTTAGGTAAAAGAATACTATAGGACGCGATCCGGTAATTATGACCAGGGCCTCTTGACCGGCATTCAAATTGGCAAGCACTCAAATAACATGGCAATAATAATTGTTTTGCATTTTTTTAAATTTAGTAACTCTTCAACAACTAAACTAAACAATATTACAAATTAACCATTTCTTTTCCTAAAGAATTTCGGTTACGAAAAGTAATACTATTTATACATATAACATTGAGGTTAGAAGAAAATTCGTAATTGTATAATGTAATCTGATTGTAACGTTTATATACGATAATAATGGTAGTAGGCATGGTTACCGAGAAATCGGTACCAATGTGCATCTGTGTGATTCATGCAAGACAATTCTTACATCTGATGTTTTGTAGATTTTTATTCACCTTAATATCACCGTGAAATTCCTTATTACATATTGTTCTATACATGGTACAATGAGCGGTGACAACAAGTATAAAGTGATTGAATAAATGTAGGTAAGGTGCATCCCTCATTCGTACTAGACCGTGTATAATTTTTAAATGACTATACGATCACTGGGCATCTAAATTAATATATGAGCGGACGCATAATAATGATAGCTAAAGCAATACTAGCAGCATATGGATTTTCATTCGAATAGATTATAATGATTTTTACACTAACACGTTCAATTACAAGATAGTACTCATTATTGTTTCATTGCAAGTGTAAGTATATAGAGTTCATAAATAAAGTATTCGGATGTATTATTGTTACAATTCCGTATTTCAGTCATAAATATTTCAATCGTACATTTAAAGCACGTGTTGTGGAATGAATATGAATCCACAGACATCACTCGAATTTCGAGTACCGTCGGAAATAATCAAAAATCATAACATTGTTTGTTACTTTAAAATCCTGTTTCAAGTTTCTGTACAAATCATTAATAGTTTCAGCGAATTATCAATATCAAGCACTTTTTGTCTGTTTTGTGTACGTTAAAAAAAACTCTATCTCATGTTACGAGACATGAAAACCGGCCAGGACGTTCTGTTCTCGGTAATCCGGGTCGCTGGGTGAACACAATGGATAAGGAAAAACCTGTTATTGTTTGTACAACGCCGTATTTACTATGTTGTGCGACGTAGAAAATATTCCATGCTATAATTAATATCCTATACAGATTTCGAAAATGCCAGGATGTAGCTACTGAACACTTTGTTAACGGAAAACATATCGATCCCGAATAAATTTCAATTGATTTTTTATTAAAAGCCAAGGCAAATAAGTGAATGACCGATTTGATGGTAGCTAGAAAACATCTGCAAGGTGAGAAGAGTTGCCGATGTATTCCATACTATACGTAACTTCACGCATGTAATCCCCGAAGGGGTAGGCAGAGGAATGCAGAACATTCCCACGATTCACCGGTTACGT